>JAFFST010002852.1:0-17212 GCA_022414735.1 Noturus placidus | reverse complement strand
GAGAATTAAGTCTCCATGGTGGGCGAAAAGCACGATGTGAAGGTAGAAGAATATCAAGACTTAAAGGAGCGTGGTCTGAGATAACGATTGGTAGATATTCAGAGTTTACCACCTGAGAAATTAGAGTTATTAATAAAAAAGTAATCAATGCAGGAGAAAGATTTATGCACGTGAGAAAAGAAAGAATATTTCCTCAATGTGGGGTTTAAGTAACTCCATGGATCAATGTAGCCATGCTGAACCATAAACTCAGAAAACACCTTTGCTATCGCAGAAAGAACCCTCGCAACCACACTGGATTTATCCAAAGCTGGGTTAATAACACAGTTCAAATCTCCCCCAAATATCAAGAGATGTGTATTCAAAACAGGAGTTTTGGACATCAAATTCTGAGCAAAAGTAGCATTATCAAAGTTTGGGGCATATACATTCACCAAAACTACTGGTGTCTGTGAGATTGGGAGTTCCAGAAGGTTCTGATACATGTTCAACTGCTGCTGTAGCGGTCTTGTTAGAAGAGGCATTTGGTCTGGAGAAGGAGCCAGTTTTGGACCGGTCCCACCGAACCCTTCAGCAAAAGCCCAAGCCTGGTGATCGACCACGA
This sequence comes from Noturus placidus, assembly GCA_022414735.1. Classification (NCBI taxonomy): domain Eukaryota; kingdom Metazoa; phylum Chordata; class Actinopteri; order Siluriformes; family Ictaluridae; genus Noturus; species Noturus placidus. The sequence continues at coordinate 16,608 of JAFFST010002852.1, read as the reverse complement.
GCTATTGTGTGCAGATTCCACTATCACAGTGATTGCGTTGATATTTTACGCCATGTGAGGGATTTGATTATCTACGTTTTCCCTGACTATTCGGTCAAGCTAGCCCGGGTACGAGCTGACGTTAAGGTTCGGCGTCAACTTCGTGATATTTTTTTTGTTTTGTTTTGTTTTAAAGTTAAGGACATTATATCTGTTATTGTGCATAGACTGTTTATCAGATTTGAAGTCAGTAGGGAATTTTTCTTTTACTGAAATCTTTTATTTTGGTAAGGGTTGGTTAGTTCAGCGTTCTTTCTGAGTGGTTGTCTCATTGTGGACAACTTTTGGTTATACAGGGATACACAGCTATCTCCTTTGGGTTATAGAGACTTTGGGTGTTTTTTCTGGGATTGTTGGGGGGAGGGGAAATCCCTCCAGCTCTAATTGACTATTTATATCCCTATGGTTTACTTTATTAGATTGTTAGTGGTAATATTGATCCCAGCACGGCTTGGACAGGCACGCCTTGTAAGATTTATTAGTTGGAACGTCATAGGTATGGATAATCCTGTTAAGAGATCTGAAGTTTTTATATATTTTATATATTTGAAACTTTTAAAAACTCCGATATAATATTTTTAAAGGAGACACACCATTGTATTAAAGATCATAGGTTATATTTCCCTTGAGTTTTATGCCTGTTGTTGGGTTTTATAATATTTATACAACCAGCAATAGCTAGTGTAGCCATCATGTGCCGAGGTGATGGGAGTGGTGGTGTGCTGTATGAAAATGAATCATGTGTAAATGAACCACATGTAAAATTACATATAAATGAATCATATATAAATCTTTCTGGGGGGTATGTTACTGGGGTTAAAAGTTTGATTCTGTATGGATTTATGAAAATGAATCATATATAATTAAATCACATGTACATGAATCATAAGTAAATTAATCAAATGTAAACTTTCCTGGGTGGGGTGGGAGGGGCTGTTATTGGGGTAAAAAATGTTGATTCTGTATTGATATATTTTGTTGTTCTCTGAAAAGTTTATGAGAATCATTAAAAAAATTGTTATGGGGAAATTAGAGATTTTAAGGTAAACAATCATAGTTCGTATCATTTTAGGTCAGAAGCATGTCATATTATTATATTATGTCATAAATATGTGAAAAATATCATATTGGAGTATGTCAAGCAATTAAATATATGACTTTGTTAGAAAAACAGCTTCCCTTAGCTCCCAGCCTCCTGAAAATCGTTGTATAGCGTTTTCAGCGTCTGAAGAGCATCAGTGTGTATGGACACACAGGATGAATGTAAACAAGTTTTGTTAGGGCGCTTTTGATAGCTCAGTGCTGCTTCAAAATGGGCCAACGAGTCTCTTAAAGGGGAAGCTATACTCCTATTTGTTTACTTTAAATCACCATCAAACTGTTTTTAACCATTCTTAATTGCCTCTTACACGTATGTGTATTAACTGATTAGCTTATTTATGCATTTTATGGATTATTTATTATTAATTATTTTTACTGTGGGTTACATGCTCCCCACTTTACTTAATGCACATCCCTGTGCATTATCTTAGGAGGCTACACTGTCTTGACTCTGTGTGGTTCTGGAAAACTAGATTCTGTAAGTGAGTCTGTAATCACTTCACTCAAACTCTGAAATAGAGACTGGACTATTTGAACTAATGGATTCCCTAGTTCAGGGTAAATCAGTCGGCCCTTTCTGTTTCTTGTGGATCTTCTGAGGTGTTCCCTTCCACCTTCAGTTTCAACTATGTTTTCATTTCTTCTCAGTGTGATTTTGGTAGGAGAATGGACAGTACTCTGGACCTTCCCTGGTAGGTTTTTAGGGTTGACAGGTAAGTGATTCTCCTCAATATCAGATAAGGTTCTCCTTTCAGTTTCAGGTGAGTTACTCTCTCCAGAATCAGGTGAATTACTTTCTTCAGGATCAGGTAAGTTCAAGTCAATAGTGTCTATAGGAGCATCCCTACTGAAAGCTTCAACTACGTTCGAAAGATCTTGCTCAACAGCAGGGAATGTGGAAGGTTCTGGTTCAGTTATTTCTAGAAGGTTTTCCATGGTTTCAGAGATATGGTTGAAAGGTAGAGTTTCTACTCTTATGTTCCCATAACCATCATGATAATATTCCTCAGGGTTAGATTGGGATTCGTTCCCATCAGTTTCATCTGAACTGTTGTTTTTTGACGTTGTCGAGTCTTTGGCCACCTAACTTTCTTTTCACCATGTGGTTTCACTTTCCACAGGGATCAGGGGAAGGAAACCACATGGCAGTAGAAGGTCACGGTGAAGGGTTCTTTGTGGACCTTCTCCAGTCTCAGGTTTTACAACATATACTGGCATGTCACTACATTGACTCACGACAATATATTCATCTGACTCTCACCTGTCAGCAAGCTTATGCTTGCCCCTCAAGCAGACATTTCTGAACAAGACCCTATCGCCTTCTCTCAGGGTGGACTCAACAATGTGCTTATCAAACCTTGCTTTATTGTGGTCTGCTATTTTCTTTGCATTTTCTGCAGCAACTCTGTAGCTTTCCTCAAGGTGAGATTTCAGGTTCTGGACATATTGAGAATGTGATGGCTGGTGGTAGACTGCAAAGCCAAAGGCTAGGTCGATTGGCAACCTAGGATGTCACCCATACATTAGTTCGTAGGTGGTAAAACCAGTCACCTAATTTTTAGTACAGTTATAGGCATGTACTAATGGCTTGACATAATAATGCCATTGACTATTTTTCTGATTGTCAAGGGTTAAGTAGGGTCCGGTTGAAATATTCAACGGGGTTCCCCCTTGGATGATAGGGTGTAGTCCTTATTTTCTTGGTACCAATGAGTTCACACAACTGCTTTATAGATTTAGACTCAAAGTCGGGACCTTGATCGCTATGAAGTCTCTCAGGAATGCCATAATGGACAAGGAAGTGGTCCCATAAGCACTTAGCGACTGTTCGAGCCTTTTGGTTTGGAGTGGGGACTGCTATAGCATACTTCGTAAAATGGTCTGTGTTGACCAGAATGTCTTTGCTGTTACTTGAGTCTGGTTCTACTGATGAGCCAGTGACATGACTAAGGTGGTCTCTGTAGGTTGAAATGCTCAGTTCACAGATGACTTTAACGATGGCTTTAATGATGAACCAAATGTTTCTCACAGATGACTTTAATGATGTCCTCAGTTACCTGGTTCGGGTGTTCCGGTTCAGACAAACGTCTTCGGGAAAATTGCCTTAACCTTTCCAGCTCTTTCTGTGATGTGAGGTCGTTGGTCAGTCCACTGTATGGCCGTTTGGACAGCCCGTCTGCGTCCTGATTTGGCTTTCCTGTTCTGTACTGCAGTTGAAATTCAAATGTTGACATAGCAGCTAGCCTCCTGTAGCTCGTGGCATCGAGCCTAGCCGAAGTGAGGATATAAGTTAATGGGTTGCTCTCTGTGACAACCAGGACTGCCATACAAATAGTCCTGGAAATTCTCTGTTACTGCCCATTTAAGGGCAGGAAATTCCAACTTGTGAGCTAGGTATCTGGCTTCACATTGTGACAGGCCACGGCTTGCATAAGCAATGACATGTCTCTGTCCTTGTTGTTTCTGGTATAGGGCAGTGCCTAACCCTGCAGCACTCGCATCTGTATGTAAGATGTAGGTAACTTGGGGTCATCAAAACCAAGGATGGGGACGGTTGTCAACTTATCAATGATAGCTTCAAATGCTGTTTGGCATTTCGTTGTCCACCTATCACCAAAGACATCTTTGGGATTGTGGTATTTCTCTGTTTTCACTTTGGGGTTGTTGTACTCCCGCTGCGGTGGGTACCCAGCAGTGAGTGCATTGAGGGGTTTCACAATCTGTGAATAGTTCTTGATAAATCTACGACAATACCCGCAGAATCCCAAGAAGGTTCTGAGCTCTTTCAAGTTCATGCTCAAGTTGTTTGGTTTTGGCTAGGTATTAAAGGCTGCAATCTTCTCTGTGTCAGTTTCGAACTCTTTTTCAGGCACAACGTGCCCTAGGTATTTGACAGATGTTTGTAAGAACTTACATTTGTCAGGAGACAATTTCAAGCCATACTTCCTCAACCTGTTGAGCATGTTCAGCAGCCTTTCCTCATGTTCCTCCAGTGCTTGGGAGAACATTATGAGGTCATCTATGAAAACAAGGTCTTGTTTCAAGTTTAGTTCTCCCATGTCTCCATAAGCCTCTAGAATGTACTAGGGGCATTTGTGATCCCCTGTGGCATCCTGTTGAACTCAAAGAACCCAAGTGGGAACACAAATCCAGTCTTGTGCTTGTCTGACTCTTTCATCTCTATCTGGTAGAAGCCAGACTTCAGATCTAGTACAGAGAACAACTTTGATCCGTTCAGTGCTGAGAAAGACTCCTCCAAATTTAGTAAGGCGTACAAATCCCTGACTGTTTGGAGGTTGAGTTTTCTGTAGTCTATGCAGAGTCTGACGTCACCATTCTTCTTCCTAACAGCTACAATTGGTGAAGAGAAAGGTGATTCTGACCTGCGAATGATTTCAGCATCAATAAGCTCTTGGAGATGCTTACGCACAGCTTCAATGTCCTGTGGGTGTATAGGTCTTGCGTTGTGCTTGAATGGTGTTTCGTCATTGAGTTTTATGTGATGCTTTATTTTATCAGTGCACCCAAAGTCAAGGTCATGCTGTGTGAACACATCTGGCATCGAGTTGAGTTATTCAGTTATCTTTCCTTTCCATTCATTTGGTAATGGAGAGTTTCCAAAATCAAAGTCTCTGTTTGGTTTTTGGTCAGGTCTAGTTGGAGGGTCTGGGTTGCCAGTGGTGGTGGACTGAATACTTTGGATGGCATTCACTTCAGTGATCACACTCTTAGGAGGGATGGTGATATCATGGTCTGACTCATTCTTGAGGATCACTGGTATGCGATGAGGTAGTTTGGCTGGTAGGCTTGCTAATCCATTTGTAACCATTACGCCACCTGGTAGGCAAGAGGCGTTTGGTGGTTCAACCACTATGCACTTTCCAGAATTAGGTGTTCTGTAGTTGACTGATTCTTCCACAACTTTGGTCTGACCAGGACCAATGACCTCAGGGTCTTTGCTGAGTAGTCTCACAACTCCAGGGCTGGAGTCGACTTTCTAACTCTGTCTCATCTCAAGAGTTTTGAAGACAACTTTATACCCATAGGGCAATGACTGGAAGTTCTGAAGTCCAGAATCTGAGTACTGCACATAAAGGGTGTCTAGAGTGTTGTTGCCTATCAAGACTGATGACAGAGTTAAGCACATGTCAAGCACAATCAGGGCTAAGGTGGACACTTTAATATCCATGCCAAGGGAGCTTTTAGGGAATGTGATATTTACACCAACATAGCCCATGTTATCTTGGACATCTTGGCCATTAGTGGCTTCCACTTTGAGCAAATTGTTTCGAGGCTCAATAGGTAAGTGTAACAGGTTCTGATGATAGAAGGAGTTTGGGATCGTTGTCACCTGTGACCCCATGTCTAACAAGCATTCGCAGTCTTTCTCTGCTATGGTCACTTGTGCAGTGATTTTAGCTCCAACGAGTCCTTTTGGTAAGGTTGCTGCTCGTTGCTTTAAGTATGAGCATACTAATGAGGCATGCCACTTTTTTTTTGGGACACTGTTCCTGTGTTTCAGCCCCCACTTGCACCTCAATGGTGACTGATGTCAGTTTCTGTCTCAACAGAGAGAGAGAAACTAACTGTTTCTGTCTCAACAGTTCCCCTTTTGAGGCTACGAAAGAGGGATTGGGTTCAGTTTCACAATGGGGCCTTATGTGTTCATCATCACCACACCTAAAACAGTACCAGGCTTTTGGTTTGTTACTGTGGTTTTTGTTCACATCATGTTTGCCAAGATGTGCTTTTTTGTGGTCTGATACTCTCAATGGAGGACTTGGTAGTGGCAGCTCTGGGGGGTATTTTGTTTGATTGAAATTTGTTGTCTTTTTGTGAGATTTTTAAAAGCTGGGATTGCAAGTCAGCTATTTGTTTTTTCATGTTTTGTATTTCAGATTCCGATTGATCTTGCCTTTGTGGTGATGTTCTGCTTTGGAATTGCATTTGTCCTCTTCTGTACGAAGTAGCAAAAGCAGCTCTGCAAAAGTAGGTGGGCTTTGTTTCTTTTGGTCAAGCTTTAATTCAGATATCAAGGTGTTGTTCCAACAGCCTCTGCAGAACTGTTTCAGAAGCTGGCTGTATATATCAGTTGCATTTACACCACCTCTCCTGAGGGTGGTGTTCAGCATCACTTGCAGTTGTTGGAGATAGGACGAGGACTTCTCACCATAGTTTTGGAGGGTGTTGAGAAACTTGGCGTACAGGTATACAACTGTCTTCAACTGTACTGAGGGCTGAATCTAGAATGTCCAAATAGAATTGATGGGGATGAGTGAGGTGACAGGTGCTTCACTATGTCAACAACAGGAGACCAAAGGCTCTCAAGTTTTCTTCGTGATTTGTGTAGATCTTATTGCTTGGCCAATCATCTTGGCCAACAGTCTCACAGATGCGAGAGAGCTCTTCTCTCAGCACATCTGCAAAGTCCTTGTCACTCTGCTTTGCAATCTCCTTTAACTCAGAGAGATACCTCTGTGTAGCTGATTGGCTGACTTCAGGAGTGTAAACACTTGTCTTGATATTGTAAGTAATGTCTGAGTTTTACTGGCAAGCTTGTATGGCAATATAAATGAGAGTGACTGTAAAGCTGTGCCATATATAAACTCTATAATAACCTGTAGGTCAGGTTCAGATTGGGTTATCCTACTGGTATTTTTCTCTGAATAGGGCCATACTGTTTTAGGAAGTCATAAAGGTCTTCGTCAGCTTCTGTGTCTGTTACGCCACTAACTAGAACTGAGTTTTAACACCTGGGGCCCGTTTCACGAAGGAGGTTAAGTGAAAACTCTGAGTATGTTAACCCTAAAATGAGGGAAACTCTGGGAATTCCATTTCAGAATGGGAGGTATGTTAAACCCAAGAAAGCAGAGTAAATCAAGCCCGTTTCTGAAAGAGAGGTAACTTATACGTAGAGTCAGTTACCATGGCAACTTAATCTGTGAACCTAAACTGGTCAGGAGCAGGCTTTCTTCGGTAAACCCAGAGTTTCTTTTGGTCTCCTCCCCTTTTTTTAAAGAGGAAGCAGTGTTTAAACACCTCATTGATACTTTCAGTACATTCATTCATTGTGCACATTTCAGTCACGCAGAGAGCATCAAAGGGAATGAAATGGCATGTCCTTTTATGGACATCCTGTTGAAGAAGAGGCTGTATTAATTCTTAGGGAGTTACATTTACGTCGGGAGAGGATTTTGAAGCCCAGGGTGGATTTTTTGTCATATCCCTATGCAAGGGCAATGGACATTGGGGGGGTCCAAGCGCCGGACACCCCCTGCCCCCCCCCCCTCGCGCCGTCAAACTTTCCTCACTTTAACTCGCTTTTAAAACAGTCTGTCACAACGTGAGGGGTCACAGTGAACTCGGCGGAAGGATGTGCACGTGAATGTACCGTTAATGATCAAAAACTGGAACTGACATTAGCTTATATATTAAAGTGTCTAGTTACTTACTGTCTGAAAAAAAGCAGCTGTCTCCATTTCTTACAGACTGAGCTGAAATACATCACTGAACTTGCGTTGAGTATGGGCCAAACCAAGCGTACAATTGGAGGGGACACACACCGATTTTCCTTAACAAATGTGAATATATTTAAAAAAAAAAAAAAAGAATATAAATAAATAAATAGATAGATAGATAAATAAATAAAATAAATAGAATAGATGAAGAAAAGTCAGATCTGTTGGCAGGGAAAATTAAAGCGGAACATATAGAAAATATTTTCTCCTGTATATTGGGGGACAGATTGGTATTTCCTCAACATTGGGGGGAGTCACAAAAATTAAAAAATATCGACATTTTCAGCTGCTGCCACGTTCTTTTAATGCCATCAGGATTGCACCTATACATGAAAATTAGATTACTAGGTTTAATAAAATACTGTTCTTCCAGTTTCGCCTCTGATATTTGGGTTATAACAGTCTAACAGTCTATAACAGTTGGGTTATAACAGTGTAAAATAGTTCTTAATTACTAACTACAAATTACATCTTCAGCAAGTCTAATTAGATTAATATAATAATTACTATTAATCTCTAGAAAGTATTGGTCTACTTACTAATTTGGTCTACTTACTTATTAATTACTTTCTAAATCCTAAATCACCCTCAACCACTTGATCAATAAGGAGAGACAAGAAACTGCACTTCTAATGCTTTCAAATAAACAATATACAAGTGCATGAATTATTCTTGAATTGACCAAAGTGTGTAACTAGAGGGAGAGAGTTACATTAAAAATATACCTTTTAAATGTTGATGTTAAATCCAATATTGTTTTATGCAGAATTGTTTGTCTTTAATTAAATTACAGTATTTAGATTACTTAGTCATTAATTACACCAAACAATGTACAAAAGTAATTAAAATGTAAACCTATGTATTGACTCGAGCAGCTATTTTCTCCTAAGCTAACTCTCTGTCCTTTCTCCTCTGTCTTTTTGTCTGACGCTGTTGCCATGGTGACTCATAATATCTGCGCTCCATTGATAATGGCTTTTTATAGTTGTGGTGCACACACTTAACTCAGAGTCACTCAACATAGAGTTGATTGAATTAACTCATTTCAGCTGTTCTGTAACCAAAAACTCAGAGTTTCCCAACTCAGGGTAAGTCAACTCAGAGTTCAAATTTTAACTCAGAGTTGGTTGAGCCTCCTTTGTGAAATGGGCCCCAGATGTCTGAATCACCTCCATTGTGAATCAATGTAAATACTGCTATCTGGTCTCCGGTTATCTGGTTATCAAACACCTGTTTATTCCACTCCTGGCTGGGCTCGCCAATTTTGTAGCACTTGTATTCTCTGATACAACTTTATTAAGATACTGGACCAGTTCTAGTTTTGGATGGAGTGGGGTAACAGTGGAAAAATTACACCAGAGACCAGGTTGTTTAAATACAAAAGCCGGCAGTTTACTGAAGTTCAACAAAGACAATACATTAAACAGACATCAGAACCAATGTATAATCCTGCAGGTAGCAAAAGGTAGGTAGAACCCACTTTGATCCTATTTTTCCTCTTTCCCTTTCCTTCACCAAGGTCACAAATAATTTGGTTTACCTAGCTTATTCTATCAGGTTAGACCGGTCTAAGTATCTTATTTTAGGTTAATAGGGTGTGCCTATTTTTTCTTTTTTTTCCTTGAGTTAACTTCCCTTACAGGTGAGAAAACATTTATGTCAGTTCCACATCAAAATCAATTCAAGTAAAACACTCTTAAACCTTGAATCATAACATTGACAATGATGAAACAGAATACAATGTGAAGTAACCCTTCAGATCCAGTTCAAGTTCAGTTTCCCTTATACTTTCAAATTCAATTAAGATCATTAAAGTTCAGTTCAGTTAAGTTCAGTTCAGTTCAGTTCCAAAGAAAAAAAAGAAGACAGTCCCAACACTCCTACCGCTCTGGCAGCAAGTTTACTAACGTCCCATTGTACACAGCAGATTCTCTCTGGCATGAAGAAGCCGACTTGTCTATAGAAACTTTGTCCATGGGTTTGGCTTGCCATCTTGTATCCTGTGTCTGTGTGTGTAGTCCCCACATGTGGCAGATCAAAGTCCAATTTCAAACACGAACATAAACAACAACAAGAAAAAAAACCTGACCTGTATGACATGTCATAAAAGAAATAAATTATTATAACGACATGAATAAAGCAAATACCCTTTACAATTTCTGTGAAATGGAACATTACTGCTACATTACTGTACATGTTTAACTAGGCCTCAGAATAGTGACAGAGAATACCTCTCTCCTGCCGTCAGGGCGATAACACCTTTTTCTTTTACAAAAGATAAAACTCACATTTAATCAACTTATCACAATATAAACTCACACTTTGCTTCTTTAACTAACTCAACGTTACTGGAAATAGTGTCTGCAGCTTTAGCCAGTTACATCGTAAGCTCTTTGCTAGCGTTTATAGCATTCACTTCACAACAGAATTCACTTCCCAACAGCATTCAATTAAAGTAAACGGGGTTGAAACTCGTCCAGGGTGTACCCCGCCTTGTGCCCGATGCCTCCTGGGATAGGCTCCAGGTTCCCCGTGACCCTGAAAAGGAGTAAGCGGTTGAAGATGGATGGATGGCTGGATGGGGTTGAAACTCACCAAAAACATTTTGATTGTCTTGTATTTAAGTTCATAAATTCCCAAGCAGGTAAATATTTTTTTTTTAGAAGTTAGTCTGTCTGCTTCTCAGCTCAGTGCTGTTTCAAAATGGGCCAATGAGTCTCTTAAAGGGGATGCGTCACCACAATTCCTTACAGCTATACTCCTAATTGTTTAATATTAAATCACCATCAAACTGTTTTTAACTATTCTTAATTGTCTCTTACATGTATGTTTTAACTGATTAGCTTATTTATGCATTTTATTAATTATTTTTAATGTGGGTTACACTTTACTTCCACCATCAAACTGTTTTTAACTATTCTTAATTGTCTCTTACATGTATGTGTTTTAACTGATTAGCTTATTTATGCATTTTATTAATTATTTTTAATGTGGGTTACACTTTACTTCCGAGTGGTATGGCCATAAGCATTATCTGCCGCCAAATGGGGCCTATTTACTGTCATGGAACGAGGCAGAGACAGAAGCAGGTGCAGGTCGGTATCTTTATTACTCCTTAGTGAAGTTAGCATACATGTAAACACATCCTAGGACTGCCCTCAGTCCGCTTTCATAACGCTATTGGTATAACTGCAACTAAAGTAATTCAGGATACAAGAGATACTTAGAGTAACCAACATAATACTGTGAGCCGTGCGCAGTAACTGAGTTCCTGAAATAAGGCACATAACTTAACCATGAACACCTGGTGCAGATTACATACATCATCACTATAAACAACACAATTTTACACAGGTAATTATTGTGCTGATTCATAAATTTAGTTTCAAAATTGAAACGGAGCATCCTTAGTCTCCTGTATACTTCAGCAGCATGGAATTCAACCGATACCCTAGTTTGGGCAGAATTGATGAGGCTTGTGAAGTTCTTTTGGTGAACGCTCTTGCAACACAAGTGTCTTCAAAACTCAGTTGTGCATTGTCCCACTCTGTGAAGTCCTTTATTCATTAAGGTAAGCATTGGTTGTTCTGTGGTAGAATTCTTGCCTGCTATACGGGAGGCTTGGGTCTGATGCCCAGCCAATGCACAACTAAGATTTGAAGATACAAGAGACTTAGGATGCCCCTTTTCAATTCAATTCAATCTTATTTGTATAGGGCTTTTTACAATAGACATTGTCTCAAAGCAGCTTTACAGAAATATACAAACAGATATTAAGGTATACAGATATTAAGTTGCGAATCCTCATCTGGGTAAAAACAGATATTCTGAAAGAATTCATTATTGATTTATATGAAATTTGTATGGCTCAGAAGAAGCCATAGCCCCAGCAATCTGGAAATGGAACAGATGAGTGCTCCCTCCAGACGCAAGACACCGGAGACAGCTCATGTAGGTCCAGGAGAGCAGAATGGACCAGGGTATTCCAGTATCTCCATAAGATCATGTGTGAGAGCACTTTAACAGGATAGGAAATGTATTTGCCTGCCACTCCAGGGAAACCAGTATGGATATGAGGGCTATTAGGTCCTTATTTTAGTAGCTGGTGGCAGAACCTGCACAGACAACCAGAAGGCCCTCTACAGAGTATGCCTCAAAGACTTTCCTGGAGCATTAGAAGTATTTAACATCACCAGCCTGATAAAAGTGGAGCCATCACCCGGCTGTGGCTCAGTCGGTAGAGCGGGTTGTCCACTAATCCACTAACCGTAGGGTTGGCGGTTCGAATCCCGGCCCGGGTGATCCCATGCCGAAGTGTCCTTGGGCAAGACACTGAACCCTAAGTTGCCCCCGATGGCAAGCTGGCACCTTGCATGGCAGCTCTGCTACCATTGGTGTGTGAATGTGGTCCCATTAGTAAGTCGCTTGTAAATGTAAAAATGATATTTCTGTAAAAGCTGCTTTGAGACAATGTACCATTGTAAAAAGCGCTATACAAATTGATAATTATATTAATGAGAATTTGGTTGACCACAAGCTAAACAGCATCTACCATATTTTCTCAATTACGGGGTCTATTTCTGTACTTAACCCATACATAAGGCGCACCGTGTTATATGGCGCATGCTCAAACACGGTTGTTACGCCTCAGCCAGCGGATGGACTAACTCTGGTCACGTGACTCTTTTGTTTTGGTTTCTTCGGTTTTCATGCACTGTCTAGTTTCAGTTAAGTATGTCCACGATGTATCCCAGGTGTGTTGTGTTTGGTTTGATTATATTGGGTATTTAAACCCCTCGGGGCTAAGAGCACATTGCGCATTATTGGTCTTTGTTTGAAGGTCTGTCTGAGTGTTTGCCAAATGCCTATGTTTGTTTGAAGCCAGTATAGTTAGCCTTAGCCGGGGATGCTAAGCGGTGCTTGTTTATGTTTGTTTTGTTCTTAAATAAAGACAGTTCTCCTGCACTATTCCCATTTACAACCACGTAACAGATAGCCTGTAGTTCGAATTCTGCCTTGTAAGCATGTCTCTTCACTGGTGCCATTTTCGGGGGTCCTTAGACAAACAAATGTTGTTTTGCAGCATACCGGTAGTATACCTACCGGAGGTATGGCGGAGGTAAGCGTACGTACTGTACATATTACTGTACTGTACGTATTACGTAATGTTCTCTGATTGGTTTATCGCTGCCAGAGTATGTAGTGTACGTATTACATCCCTGTGTCAGCGGGAAATGTTCCGACAGTCAATCAAGGGGAATGCTTACCAAAGTCCCACAACAACATTTTTACAGATTTTGGAACTCAGTGCACACATAACGCGCAACGGATTATTAGGCGCACGGCCGATTATTGAGAAAATTTAAGGCTCTTAGGTCCGCCTTATAGTGCAGAAAATATGGTAATTTGTTTTTTGGTGTCTTCTCAACTGCTGCCTGTGTCAGATTGAACGGAGTGGGTGGCTGTATTGTTCCTGACCAGATCTTTTGGAGGTATTGATTGAAATGAAGAATGATCATCTTTAATCCTTCTTACCTCTTCAAATGGGTCCCAAAGTAAATGACCTGATGGGCCTCTCCTGAAGGACACGTTGATTCTCCCAGGGATTTTTGTTTCTTCATGCTGATAGCTTGAGTAGTACCTATATGAACAATTGACATAAATTAATATATAAGGTTTTCATCACGTCTTGTGATGTACGGCGATAGAGACCAAAGCAATTGCAGTTTGAACAGTTTTATTAAAAAGAGACACAGGCGGTGACGCTATGCGAAGGGCAGACGTGTAAAAGACAGCTCTGCGCGCTTTGCTAATCTTTTCTATCATTTTCATAACATAAGTTGGTGAAATTCGGTACACCCAGTTACTCTTTTGCTTTTGGACGTAACTATGGCGAAGAAAGCTAAATCCTCGAGCTCCAGAGACATTAAAAGGCACTTACGTGTCCAAGAAGAAAGCCCGGACAGGTCTGTGGAAAGCGGACTCGGTTTGGGTGGTGCGGCTGGGGAAGCGCCAATTGTCCAACATGTCCGGGATGTTGACAAAGGTTGTGGCTGACCTGGAAGATCTCGCTGTAATACGGCGCTCGGTTACGGCGATAGAAATAAAATTCTCTGAGCTGGTCACGAGAATGGCGGACGCTGAGTAACGACTCGAGTATCTGGAGTCTTCTGAGAGGGAATTATCCGCTAATCCGCCCGCGACCAAGAGAGACTTGGAAAAAATATCGGAGAGATTGGAAGACTTGGAGAATCGTAGCCGGAGGAATAATGTGCGGATTATTGGAGTTCCTGAGCGTGAAGAAGGCAGAGACCTGGTGAAATTTCTGGATGAGCTTTTCCCGAGTCTGCTCGACATAACAGGCCATAAATAAGAACTCGAGCTTATTTATTGAATCAATAAAAAATGTTAATTACAAAAAAAGAGACACAGGCGGGTAAATCCAAAAAGTGATTCATAAACGTAATCCATCACATGCAAAAGGTCAGGTGATTGGCAAGCAGGCATAAACAGGGCAAGGCAGGTATCGTTGTCGTGGACACAGAAAACAGGGTCTATAAACAAAACAAGAAACAAACTACAGCGAGGAACTGGGAGCGGAGAAACCAGCGTGGACTAAACAAACTAATCTTAACATAAAAACATGACATGGGAAATAACTATGACAGTGATTAACTATGGTAAGGACTCTAAACTAATCTACTCTACCTAATCTATTAGAACCAAGGGGGGAGCGAGGTTCTCCGCGAGGCCCAAGGGAGGAGTAAGGTTGTCCGCGGAGCATGAGGGAGGAACGATGCTCTCTGCGGAGCATGAAGGGGGAACGATGTCCTTCATGGAGCGGGAACGGGGAGTGACATGCTGTGCGCAGCAAAGAAGAGGAACGACATCCTCCATGGAACAGGATGGCAGAGCGACGTCCACAGCAGAGCAGAGCAACCTCCTTGGCGGAGCAGGCAAGCGGAGCGCAGTACTCAGCGAAACAGGAAGGCGGACCGACCTCCTCGGCAGAACAGGAAGGCGGAGTGACCTCCTCGGCGGAACAGGAAGGTGGAGCGACCTCCTCAGCGGAGCAGGCAGGGTAAACAAGATCCATTACAGGAGAGGGAAGAAGGGAGATGGCCTCATATGGGGCCCGAGAGGTCACCAGGTTAACCTCAGGCTGGAGCTCTGGAACTGAGACCTCCTCATAGGTCTCAGGCTGGGGCTTGCATGGGCTTGCCTGTAGTAGTGGGTAAATGGCAGGGCAGGTTTGCCTGCCAGACTTACCCCCCAAAAAGTTGTTCTAGCTTGACCCTCGCTTCTGGACTCCAAAACCGCATCATGAACTCCTGCACAAACTGTTATACACTGTCCAGGTTCCTACAGTGCTTATCCAGTAGTAGCTGCACCCACTGACGCGCCGGTTTAAAGAACCGGGACCACACGAATCGGAGCCATTGCTTCTCCTCTGGCTTAGGGTCTAACAGGCTGGAGAAATAGAACTGACAGTCTACCAGAAAATATTCCGGGAACTGAAAAATCGATCAGGAAGCTACACAAATGTCCCTCGTGAAAATTGGATTGAGTCCATAGAGGGAACGGTTGGCGTCGACTTCCGAGTTCTGCATTTTCTCCGTACTCCTGCTGCACCCATATTTGGGTGGAATATTCCGTCACATATCGAGACGTGAAGGAGATAGGGATGGATGCAATTGCAGTTTGAACAGTTTTATTAAAGAGAGACACAGACGGGTAAATCCAAAACGTGATCCAACACATGCAAAAGGTCAGGCGATTGGCAAACAGGCATAAACAGGGCAAGGCAGGTTTCGTTGATGTGGTCACGGAAAACAGGGACAATAAACAAAACAAGAAACAAACTATAGGAACTGGGAGCAGAGAAACCAGCGTGGACTTAACAGACTAATCTAAACACAAAACATGAATAGGACAATAACTATGACTGTGATTAACTATGGTAAGGACTCTAAATTAATCTACTCTACTATATCTAATCTATTATCTAATATTCCGCACCGTGTGCTGGGAGGTGCGCGGTATATATTCAAACATAATTAGCTTCGTAATAGCTGTGTCACGAAATTAAGTCAAAAGCAGGTGCAGGTCAATGTCTTTATTCCTTTGTAACACATATACATGGACCTGGAATGCCTTCGGTTCGTATTCACACATGCTAAAGGTATTAACAAAACTCAAGCTACTGAAGATACTAACGGTTAATAAGGATACAAAGATAATACTGTGCGCAGTAACTGAGGCGTTTAAATAAGGAACCTAACTAAACATAAAGTATGCACACCTGGGGCAGATTAAACACATTGTTAATACAAACAATACAAAACCAGGAATGAATTGCGCAACCAAAGAAGAAAGATTCACGTGTCTAGTCCTCGGCTCCGCCACAGTGCCATCCACTGGCGAGGCGGGACAAGCTGACGGCTGAGGACAATTCAGACACACATGAAACAACAACCAATGACAGAACAGGGAGGAGACATAACATAAAATTAACAAATGTGCATGTTAAAATGTCACAATTGTCAACAAAGAAAATGCAGGTGCTCGTGCACCTTGCTCGGCATGCGCACCCACATGCTCCACAGCACATTGCTTAAAGGGGAAATCGTGACAGTTTCATGTTAGAGTAAAAGATCAATGACCCAACATTTAATTTTACAACTATTGAAAAGATACAGATCTACTGTAATATATTCTAACCTAATCTAATATAATTATTATGTGTGATCTGCTCACTTGCTACCAAAAGACTCTGTTTTACTGTGTTTGACTACTGAACAAAGACACTGAACAGTAGACAAATTTCACTGCGTTCCCGAGCCTCGGTGGGAGGCGGTATCCTGCGTTGTTGAGCCACCTGCTGCCCGGCAAAACCCGCCTCGGTTCCTGTGGCAGCACGAGGACATTCTGCCCAGGGGCCCAGGACCTC
>JAFFST010002847.1:142940-174502 GCA_022414735.1 Noturus placidus | reverse complement strand
TTCCAGACTGATAGATCTCAATTACTTTCTTTCTCAATTGTTCCTGAATTTCTTTGGGTCTCGGCATGATGTGTAGCTTTTAAGGATCTTCTTGTGGACCTTACTGTGTCAAGCAGCTCCTATTTAAGTGATGCCTTGATTGTGAACAGGTGTGGCAATAATCAGGCCTGGGGGTGGCTAGAGAAATTGAACTCAGGTGTGGACAACCACAGTTATAGTAAGGGGGGCAATCACTTTTTCACACAGGGCCATGATCGTTTGGATTTTTTTTCACCTTTAATAATAAACACCTTCATTTACAAATTGCATTTTGTGTTTACTTGTGTTGTCCTTGACTATTGTTTAAATTGGTTTGATGTTCCGAAACACTTAAGTGTGACAAACATGCAAAGGAACAGGAAATGAGGAAGGGGGCAAACACTTTTTCACACCACTGTACTGTTGATTTTAAATAGCTTATTTTTTAGATTATGTTTACAGGCTGGTAAATATTTAGCAGGCACCCTTATGACTGAATGCAAATGATGTTTTGTGTAAAACATGGGCGGCTGTGGCTCAGGTGGCAGAGCGGGTTGTTCACTAATCGTAGGGTTGGCGTTCGATTTCTGGCCCATGTGACTCCACATACCGAAGTGTCCTTGGGCAAGACACTGAACCCCAAGTTGCCCCCGATGGCAAGTTAGTGCCTTGCATGGCAGCTCTGCTACCATTGATGTGTGAATGGGTGAATGAGACATCATGAGACACAGTGTAAAGCGCTTTGGATAAAAGCGCTATATAAGTGTGCCATTTACCAAATGAGCTGTGTCAGGAACATGTTATAGTGATCAACATACACACACTTTTCCCAAAGAAATGCAGCCGTTCTGAAATTGTTGTAAATCTTCTAGGAAAGTGTTCGTTTTGGCTCCTGCAAACATTTACACAGCGCTTTACTCAAATACTGATAAATGAGGCCTAATGGCACTAAATACTGCTCTGACGTTTTTAACCAAATAAACATATAAACATTCAATAGGAATGCATTCTTCTGGATTGACAAAAATCTCTCGTGTAATCACAGAGCAGTAAGTTAATGAAATACAAAAACAGCCATGTGGCATTTTATTTTCAGGTGTCCATCACACACGATACAGCCACCTGGCCAGTGGTTGTTCCGTGCTGTGTGCATTGATGAGTGATTGCTCAAGCTCATTGTTGGCTCCTTCACTTGCTGTAAAAATGTGCAGACTGATGAATCTCTGTTCTGGTGGCTTTGTGCCACACAATCAGTGCCGGCCAGCGGCACTCAAAGCTCTCCATCTGAACAGGCTCTCCAGCCGTGCACACCACAATGCCTTTGCATAATTTCGCACTCCACTGCATCAGGGAGCTAGGTTTTGTCACTGTAGGTTTGCATCTGTTAACCACCACTATGTGCACCTCTGACATAACGTGTGGAGAAAAATTCTTGTACTGTCTTGTATAAGACTGGAGCAGAGGCCAATCGACAAACAAGACTTGAACAAAGAAAGGCCACTTGTGCTAGGCCAATCATAAAAAAAGTATTTCTGGTTGAACTTTTTACCCTTTGCAACTAGATCTAAGGTTAATCTTGGCATTAAATTCTTTCATATGGCTGTTTTATGCCATGGAGGCATTTTGCTCACATGTTTTGTGTCCACTTGTCCTTTTGGAGAGAAGGATCACTGCAAATCAATGCAAAGTTCTTCTGACTGATAACCTTTAGCCTGTGATTAAATATTTCTGATGGGATTAGAGTCTTCCAGGATGGCAATGCTCTTACTGATAGGACATGAGAGCTCACTGAATGTTTTGATGAGTATGGAAATTATGTAAATCATATGCTGCATCCTTCACAGTCAACCCAATTGAATATCTATGAGAGACTCAACATGCACGGATATCCAAAAATGGATATCCAGTGGCAGCTCTGTGAACCTTTGTGTACAATCAGTTAAAATAAAAGTTCTCCCATGACCCCCAGGTTAAGAAGTGCTGATATAAAAATATGTGGATGGAGAATGTCTTGTCAGTGGGCACAGTGGCCATGGATGCAGTCTGTAATGTAGCCATGCCACTCAGCTGTCCACCCATTATGCTGCCCTGTGTCCCATGCAGGCAGCTTGATGAATGCACCCATTACTCCAGACATTATGTGCTTGCAGGCCCGAGGTTTTCATTGGCTCAAACACCTGACGAGTCTGGTGAAATTATCCATCTTATAATTACACAGCTTAAACCCCACACACTGTAGCATCAACCATCTGCCAAAATTGTAGCATTCATATGAAGATGCCTAGTACTTCTTGAGAAACATGCTTCTATCATAGAGTTAACTGATTTTCATAATGAATATCTGCTGTACATATTTCTGTGTTGAAAATATCAAAATGCTTCATGGACTCCATTATCAGTGGGTGTAATGAGAAATAAATGGGAAAAATACAGACACTGAGGAGACTAAGCATGTGAAATGGGGGTTTATGACAGAAATGGAGTGGTAGTGTGAGTAATTACTTTCTAACACAGCTAGAGATCAGCAGTGCCAAGAGAAAGTAACCTTCCACAAGCAATCCAGTAGGAATTAGTTCGTACCACTTACTTGATCAGGATTCAACTGATGTATCATCCTACCAGTCCCCAGGAGTTTGTGCAGGTGTTTGCACTAGATTGGCTCCCTAGCACAGAAAATCCCATCCCAAAGAAGTGTCTGGAAGCTGGAGTTGGCCAGCTCTGATTTTCATGCTCTGTTCTCTGCTTGATGTTCTGAATGCTAGGATTGGTGGTAATGAGATCAGAATGGATGAATGAATGTATTAACCGGCTAATCACAAAATTATTCAATAATTTTTCTAATGTAAGAGGATGGATTGAAGATTATTAAATGCTGAGCTGCTTTATACTACTACATACAATGTGCTCATAGGCACAATAAAAGGGAATACTTTTTCTTGAATGAAATTCACCAGAGATTTTTGTAGCATCTCAAGGGTTAGGTTGATGGAATTAGAAGTTGTGCCACATTGGAAATCTCCAAATGGCCAAACAAAGCCAAGGAAGTGCTGCTTACCCATATCTGCCTGTCATCCTGGCCTGGATGTACACCACACGCTGCATCACCACAATTATCCAAAATGGCAGTAATTACCCCTGCCTCCCTCCTTGACTCTCCAGAGGAGGCATCCTGGGGAGAATGGAGGACCTCAGGCCAACAAATAATTAACTTGATAATGACCTCGCTTTCCTCAGCCCATTCCTCATATTCTCTCCTCCATGTTTCCACTAATTATGTACATAATATACACTATTGTTCTCCATCCATTTTCATATGACTTTACTGATCATATTTTGAGTTTCTGCCTAATGTATAAACACTTTCATATATAAAAACGCAAGGCTTCTAAGTAAAGACACTAATTGCATGATAAAACTGTGACCATATTCATAATGTTAACATAAAACAAAACACATGACACGGAAGTGGCATTTGTTGTGCTGGGAAATGCAACACACACTGAGAGGGGGACTATCACAATATGTTTCGGTTTATTAATCCATGTGCCTATGTTTTTTTAACCTGGCTCTGCTACTGTCCTTTTTTTGGTTTGTTTCCCAGTTGTGGCCACCTGTGCTGTGTTAGTCATTGATTAGTTTGGCTATTTATACCATGTTATTCCAATGTATCATCAGTCTTATCCTGCATTTTGTGTCACAATACAAGCCTTTTTTTTCCACCTGGCTACAGACAGGACTAAAACTAAAGCCTGGCCTGATAAAAACACGTGGAGAGCCAAAAGCAGCAATGAAACTGGCAAAATCAATGAAACTGGCCTTTGCTGTGCTGGGAACCACAACACTGACCAAGAGGGGGAGCTTGTGGTAGTTTATTCAGCCAGATATTCCTTTGGCGTATTTCTGCATTGAGCCCAGTGTTGCTTTTTAATAATTTTCCTTTCTAATGTTCTCTAGTGACATTTAATGTAATCATATAATATCTGGTATGATTATGTTTATGTTCATGCCCAGTCTCACTGCAAAGCAGTAAAAGCTGTTATCGATCTCTGACCTTTGCCGTCACCTTATAAAGCCTGGTTATTTAGAATTTAACTGTTTGGCACTGTTTGGCACTTTCACAGTCAATTTGGTCTGATCATGGGATCTATGGTTCTCATCTTTGTAAATCCTTGGCAATCGCATTATAATCTGGGTCTGGTGGTGCCACTGCACCGAATTAAGCTTGTCCAGCTGTGATCACATAATCAGGGCCAACTAACTGGCAAAGCAAAAAAACCAAAAACAAACCCAATCTCAACCTAGGCAGGGGATCAAATGAATCTTCTAGATCACTAGCCAGTGTTTTCAGCATCTGATGCATCCGCATCTTCACTAGCCAAAATATCAAACACCTTTTACATATTAATATTAAACCTCGTGTACCATTTGGGTACATTTTAATGTAACAATGTAACATTTGTAATAAATGTAAAGTTTGTAATAAAAATATAACAGTTCTTGTGTGTAATTTTCAGTCTCTCTAAACTGGAAGCATAAAACAGAGGACAGTCTGCAATCAGAAATGATGTGTTTTTAACCACTGGTTGAATTGATAAACGTGAACAAGACCCCGAGGTACTTGAACTCCTTCACTTGGGTTATGTTCTAATTCCCTACCCGGAGTAGGCACTCCATCGTTTTCCTACTGAGAACCATGGCCTCAGATTTAGAGGTGCTAATTCTCATCCCAGCCGCTTCACACTCGGCTGCGAACCGATCCAATGAGTGCTGGAGGTCACGGACAGATGATGCCATCAGGACCACATCATCTGCAAAAAGCAGCGATGAGATCCTCAGGTCACCAAACCGCAAACCCTCCCCACCATGACTACGCCTCGATATCCTGTCCATGAATATCACAAACAGGATTGGTGATAAAGCGCAGCCCTGGCGAAGACCAACCCCCACCTGGAACAAGTCCGACCTTTTGCCGAGAATCCGGACACAGCTCTTGCTTTTGGCGTACAGCGATTGGATAGCCCTAAGAAGGGAACCCTTCACCCCATACTCCCTCAGCGCCTCCCACAGTAGACCCCTGGGGACCCGGTCATATGCCTTCTCCAGATCCACAAAACACATGTAGACTGGATGAGCATACTCCCAGGACCCTTCCAAGATCCTTGCGAGAGTAAAGAGCTTGTTCACGAGTGAGGGGACATGGGAGCGGGAAATTGGCCGGAGAATCGGAGCAGCGGGTGCGGTATTGCAATCGCTTTACCGTACCGTTGTGACGAAAAGAGAGTTAAGCCAGAAGGCAAAACTCTCGATCTACCGGGCAATTTTCGTTCCTACCCTCACCTATGGTCATGAAGGTTGGGTAATGACCGAAAGAATTAGATCGCGGGTACAAGCGGCCGAAATGGGTTTTCTCAGGAGGGTGGCTGGCCTCTCCCTTAGGGATAGGGTGAGAAGCTCGGCTATCCGAGAGGAACTCAGAGTAGAGCCGCTGCTCCTTTGCGTTGAAAGGAGTCACCTGAGGTGGTTCGGGCACCTGGTAAGGATGCCCCCTGGGCGCCTCCCTAGGGAGGTTTTCCAGGCACATCAAACTGGGAGGAGACCTCGGGGAAGATCCAGGACTAGGTGGAAAGTCTATATTTCCACACTGACCTTGGAAAGGCCTCGGGATCCCCCAGTCAGAGCTAGTTAATATTGCTCAAGAAAAGGAAGTTTGGGGTTCCTTGCTGGAGCTGCTACCCCCGCGACCCGATTACGGATAAGCGGTTGAGGATGGATGGATGGATGAATTGTTAAACGTGGGCAAAAATCTTTTGGTACAGAAAAAAAAACTCATACAAACAAATGTAAACTAGTTAGTTATTTGTCCTAGTGCAACATAACATAGTTTCTCAAGATTATCAACTCAAAACTTACTCTGTCTAAAGGACATTTTCACTGGATTTGCACTGTTTTTCTTTCTTTCTTTTTTAAAGCACTTCCCTGAATGAAAAGTGGCTAATCATCTAACTAGTACCAATGACAAATATCTACCAATGACAAATTTTGCCCATATTTCATGGGTGTTAATTTTAAGCCTTGAACATAAAGCTTAGTACTTACTTTTTTGTTGTATCTGCATCAATTAATGTGCGGATTGTGAGCGTTTCAGCAACAGACCTGTCTGGAGTCTTTACTAGAGCTTCAGATCTTCATGTATTGATACTCAGAGATTAATACCTCATTATAGTCAGACGTCAGTCTGTCTATATAAAGTCTTAGGATTCATTGAATAGCACAAGGTTTAGCCTGAATTTCCTCACCAATGCTTAATCAATGAAGCTTCTCCAGTTAGGCCTCTGGGGCCTGCTGTACAAATGTTACCAAAGGGCATCAATTCTACTCAGTTCAGTTTCATACACTGCACACATGTGAATATCTCCATGCCAAAATCCCAGTAGCAAGCACAGTGGTGGATTTCACTCACAAACATCCATAAGCCCAGACCAAGTGCCTTGGGGTTCTAAAAATCAAGGTTGATTTGTTCGCATGAGTGGACTCATGGAGTCTGTAAGCACAGCGATGGAAATGAAATTTACTGAGCTCTTATTTTCTTTATTCTAGGTCTTTTGTATTGTAATATGCTGTCAGTGTGATCGCACAGTACATTATATCTGACTCAAATTTTTCACTTAAAAATACTTTTCACTCCAGATGTCACTTGTAAAGAGAATTCCTCATTATAGTCCCCACAAAGACGCTTATTTCCAACATATCCATGTTAACTTCAGGGAATGATGGCCCTTTTTCAAATGTTTTCTTTTTTTTTATAGCTCATTACCATATCTGCCTTTCCTATGTGGCATTATGTTAAGAGCACAGTGGCTCAGTCTGTGAGAACAAATCATTCTGCTCTTACACAGATTTCTTTTATTCTTACTCAACAATGTATTGCCTACGTGTATGGAGATCTGCCAAAACTGTTTTGTACATAGAAAGGATCCCAGAAGAAAAAAAAAAAAAAAAAAAAAAAAAAAAAAAAAAAAAAAACACTTTTGACACTTTTCTTTTGACATTTGCTTAGTGATTTTGTAACTTTGTATAATAATTATATTACATATTACAC
This sequence comes from Noturus placidus, assembly GCA_022414735.1. Taxonomy (NCBI): domain Eukaryota; kingdom Metazoa; phylum Chordata; class Actinopteri; order Siluriformes; family Ictaluridae; genus Noturus; species Noturus placidus. The sequence continues at coordinate 167,385 of JAFFST010002847.1, read as the reverse complement.
ATATTATCTCCATAACATAGCCCTAGAGGCAGTTGCACCACTTCAAGCCTAGTTTGAATATAAATTAAGTCAAACTACAAAATCAAGTGGCCTCATATTATACCATAAAATTTGTTGCACGAGACTATTCTTATACAAAGTAGATGGATAAATCATGTCATTACTCTGTAGTAAAACACAATCCATTTAGATTTAGTTAATATATCTGTGTTTTAAAAAGACTAGATTGATAAGCCTTGCTTGAATGAAATATGGTATACAGAGAAAGATATGTGATAACCACTTTCATACATCTTCAAATTGAAATAGTATTGGTTACACACACAACCATACACAGTACGAAGTGCAGTGAAATGCTCTTTACAACTTTTCAGAATTAATATGTATTCAAGTTGAAAAGGAAAAATCTAAAAAATATATAATATAACGACTATAAAAGATTGATGGCAACAACAGTATGGATTATATGTGGAATAACTTATAGATATGTGCAATTGTATGTGCAAAACAATTCAGGCTGAGGTAGTTGTAGTGAAATTGCTAACGTATATAATAAATATTTATAAATATGGAGTAATATGTGTATATTAACATGAACATAGGGGGTGTGGGTGTTGTGCAAACAGATCTAAGGTCTAGTTTTAGGTGTTTTCCTGGTTGAGGGCCTGAATGGGATATGGGTTGAAGCCCCTCCTCATTCTCTCTGTGTACACCTTCCTGGAGTGGTAGCACTTCCCTGACCACAACAGAAAAAAAAGTACATTGTTTGGATGGCTGAGGTGTTTCTCTGTCTTCCTGGCCTTGGTCCAGCACTGTTTGCCGTATATAGACTGCAGGTCAGGGAGTTCAGTGTGGATGGTGAGCTCAGCAGATCACAGTAACCTCTGGAGACAACTATTCAATTCCTCTCAAACCAGGCTGTGATGCTTCCTGTCAGGATGCTCTCTATGGTGCAGGTATACAAGTTCTTTAGCACCTTAGAGGGCAGTTTAAATTGCCTTAAGCATCTCAGGTAGTAAAGATGGGCCTTCTTCACCAGGGTGTTAATTAGCCATAATCCATCTTAATCAAGGATATAGTATTTCTTGTTTATGTTGTATCACATTACTGATTGGCTGGTGATGCCAAAACACATCACTTTAAATCTATAATCACTTTCTGCTAGGGGATGTTCAATCTTATTCGCAATAGGCTAGTGTAGCTGCAGGTTCTCATTCCAACCAATCAGATGCCACATATAATACCACTGGAAACCCGGTTCAACTGGAATCAGGTGTTGTTTCTGCTTGGTTGGAATCAAAACAACATCGGTCCTTTGTAGTTAAGATTGGTGATCTCTGCTTTGCATAGTCTGCAGATAAACACTGAATTTAAGAAATATTTTATAAATGAGTAGAATACAGGAAATTTGAGAGAGTCTCTGAATCAATTCCATCCTCAAGCAGGTAAGAATTGAGTGAAAATAACACCATGCTACTGTATGACACTTACCCACTTGGACTGCCATACTATCTTTCCAATTTTTATTAGCACTCCTCCAATGAAATTAAGTAACTCCTAATCTCTATACAATGCAATTTCACGTGGTAAACATTTCTAATATGACAAATATGCCAAATACAGTGCCTTGCGAAAGTATTCGGCCCCCTTGAACTGTTCGACCTTTTGCCACGTTTCAGGCCTCAAACATAAAGATATAAAACTGTAATTTTTTGTGAAGAATCAACAACAGGTGGGACACAATCATGAAGTGGAACGAAATCTATTGGATATTTCAAACTTTTTCAACAAATAAAAACCTGAAAAATTGGGCGAGCAAAATTATTCAGCCCCCTTTAGTTAATACTTTGTAGCGCCACCTTTTGCTGCGATATGCTGTACATGCTTATACTTTTCATGTTCATACTTTTCAGTTGGCCAACATTTCTAAAAATCCTTTTTTTGTATTGGTCTTAAATAATATTCTAATTTTCTGAGATACTGATTTTAGGTTTTTCATTAGTTATCAGTTATAATCATCAAATTAAAAGCAATGAACACTTGAAATATATCACTCTGTGTGTAATGAATATATACATTATACTAGTTTCACTTTTTGAATGGAATTATGGAATAAATCAACTTTATGATATTCTAATTATATGACCTGCACCTGTACTCTGCAAACTTCATCAGAAATCCTGACTTTTCCTGCTGGACAGCTTTTGGTATGTCATATGTGCTGACCTTTTTGTTTAGTCTAATTTTGTACATGCCATTACCAAACACGCTGTGTGAAAAACAGATTGCATGTGACAGGCTGCTCCCCATTTGTGTCCTCTCACCCCCCCCCCTTTCATTCTCTGAGCCTCAGGTTGCTTATTTGAGTGCAGTAATTTGCCATGGACTGGAGACAGGTGCAGCTGTGGCCATCTCCTCTGTTAACAAAGTGTTTCATCTTGGTTAGCTAGCCTTGATTATTCTTTTTGTAACCACAGTGCCAATTTATGACTGACCATGTTATGATGCTAGGAATGTCTATAGAAAATAATCCTTAGCCTTCTGTCTACTAAAAGTCACTGAGTATCTCTATTGTGAAATTAAACAATTAATGTGTTCTCTCACATATATATTTCCCTCCAGACCCAAATAGCTAAATAAGCAATTTAATTTTGGTGAATGTGATTTGCCATGTTATGAAATACTGTAAGCAATATGTGGGGTTTTGTATAGTATTATTACTCATCTAAAGCTACTGAGCTGTGATCAATATGCAAAATGCACAAATCCTAGTTCTAGCTAATAGTTTATTTATATATAGTCACACTAGAGAAAAATAAAAGGTTAAAGATGTTTCTTTCATGGTTCTATGTAGAATTGTAGAATTATTACAACTGAGTGTTTCCGCATAAGAGAGGGCTCCATGTAGAACCCCTTTAGGGAGCTAAGAAACTTTAATTATCTATAGATCCATATAAATACACTCATTTATTTTATACAATTTTAAAATAATAATGACGACAATAACAATATGAAATAACATATGTAATTGTACTAAGTGTTAAACAATCCAAACTATTTTATATTTTATATTCTTAACAGTGTTCTTGAGCTTTGCACATGCTTGGAATTTTCTCATCCATCTTAAAAAAAATAAATAAAAAAAAATATACATATATATATATATATGCAAAAATGCATGGAGACATTAATGCACATGTACTGTATACATTTATTTCTGAACCAAACTGTAAACCATTACTTCTACTTAAAATTCTTTAAAATTAATATTTACCAGAAGTAAGTACCGGTAGTTTTAATATAGAACACTGGAGAAGCAGCCAACAAATCTGGGAATAATATAATATAAATATATATATATATATATATATATATATATATATATATAACAATTACTGACAAATATCTGATAATGTTTCAGTGTTACTCCCACTACCACTTTACAGTAAGTACATAATCATAATTGTTACTTTACTAAATATACTATGCAATATTATTGGACAGAATTGATAAATCTTTGATAAATGAAGTAAACTGGCCCATGTACTCCATGGACTAATACTGGACCCTGCTATAAGGTTGGAGACATTTATATTATTGGCTTTTGTTCCCCGAAGTAACTTCTAAATACCTTCTCGTCAATAGCTCTATGATTGTGAGCTCCAACTAAGGCTAAATAGAATTGTTGATGCTGGCCTTGGCTACTTCTGCATTTAGTGTTCAAATTGCAAAGCTTATTTCCATGGCAACGTAGTCAAAGTCTGCTAGTCTGATTCTGGATAAGTTACCTTGCAAGGAAAATGACCACATGTGTTTGACAGCACTCAAAAAATCATATTCATTTCAGAGCCAATGCTAGAATTATAGTTTGGCTATCCTTCCAGGCTTTTGAACACAGGCTTTTTGTTCATTGATTAGACTCTAGTGGAGCTTAATGCCAGGAAGCATACATATATACATATACATAAAACAGGGCTTGTTCTTGGAATTCTATCAGATTTTACGTGAATACATTTACATTCATGGCATTTGGTCTATGCCCTTATCCAGAGCGACTTACAGAAGTGCATTTGAAGTCTCTATCAATAAATACATTGGTTCACTAGGTCACGGACTTAGAATGCCATTAGTCTTAAATCTCTGTTGGGAGGTAATATAGTAAGAAAAATACACAGACATATACACACACACACACACACACACACACACACACATACAGGGGCTGCCGGACTCCTCTACAATATGGCCCCGCAGCATTCGGCCAACTTCTTCCTTGATAGCCTTGCCTCTGGGACACGGTAGGGCCGCTGTCTTACCAATACTCCTGGATGGGTTTTGATCTCGTGGTGGACCAGCTGTGTCATTCCTGGGGACGTAGAAAACACAGAGAATTGGTCCACCAACTCGGTTAGCTCCTGTCTTTGTGTTGGGGTAAGATCGTCCCTCAATTCTACCATGGTACCCGTGGTGTGATCTGTGTCCAGAGCTGCGTATGGCGATACTACCAGCGCCTGTTCTACCCACTTCTTCAGCAGATTCACGTGGTAGAGTTTTTCCTCTGCTCGCTTACCGGGCTGCTGCAGGCGGTAGTTTACGGGGCCTTTTCACTCGAGGACTGTATATGTGTCTTGACACCGGGCCAGGTACTTGCAGGAGCTACTGGGTACTAGTAGGAGTACCCGATCACTTGGTTGGAACTCCCGAGGCTGCGCAGGACGGTTGTACACCCTTCTCTGTTCTTCCTGGGTGGCTTGAATTTGCTCCCGAACTGTCGGGGTTACCCGGTCAATCTTCTCTTGCATTTCCTGCACTTAGTTGATGACCGAGTGCCTTGGTGTTTTAACATATAATATTGCGGTGACAGATAAGTTCTAGACTAATTTAATGAGAGATAGTTGGGACCAGCTGTCCTTCATACAAGCATAATACATTAATATTGACATTTTCTAGATAACAACATTAACTATGATCCTAGTAAATCCACGACCCTAGTATTATAAGCTTCTATCTACATGAAGAGCCATTTTGATATACAGTGCGTAAAATATTTGATATTCCAGCTAACAAAACTCTGAGATACTGCAATGTACATTTGCACTTCAAGCAAGGAGAATGTGTTAATGCTACTTTAGATGTACTTTATATCAAACTCTGAGACAATTAGAAAGTGAATTTGTGAGCAGTGGCCAAATATAGATAGAATATTATTCTGTAACCTCAAATACTCTTTTAGTTTTATCGGTTGCCTTCTGACTGTTTCTCAGTAAGCTATCCATTAGTCTAAATAAATAATAAATGGTATAAAACAGAGCAGAGATAGGCAATTTAAACCTATTAAGACCACTGTGGTCTGTGTTTAGGTTACTGCCTGTATGGAGTTTTGCATGTTCTCCGAATTTTGTGTGGGTTTCCTTCCACCTCCCAAAAACACGTCTGTAGGTGGTTCGGTAACTGCCCCTAGACATGAAAGTGTGTGAGTGTAGGATAAACCATTTATTCGATAAACCATTTATGCGCGGTCAAAACGAAATGAACGAATCACTCTCTGAGACAACTTGTTGTTCCCGAGTCATTTTAAAGATTTGTTCATAATGAACAAATCGTTCATGGACGACACATCACTAGTTTGTGTGTTCGGTTACGGCTTCTAATTACCTAAATGTAGCTGATCTACAACTTTTTAAAATAGGCATTACTGACTTGAAATGGCTCGGTTAGCCAATCAACTGATTTTCATATGAACCAACCATTGTCCACTATCTTGAGGGGAAAATGTACTTGTTCTTGATTTGTTGCGAGATAGATATGTTTGGATGGCACCTTCCCTGGGGAAATGTGAGTGTATCAGGTTTGCACCAATGTTGCTGTTTTATTTTTTGTTTTGCTGGCCTTAATGGTGAAATTTCAATGAAGTAATGTAAGGTTGAAAGTCATTTCCTGCTTGATGTCAAATGTCTTAGTTCATGTCCAGGAGTCAATAATCAACCTTGTGTAAGTGTTTTGTAAGGGTTTACCAGGATCTGCATGTCTTTACAAACAGAGCAAATCAGACCAAAAACTGGTAGGAGAGTCATATTGCAATCAATAGACCTTACTCCATCTTTTCCTTTCTCAAGCATTTCTTCGGAGCCATGGTGTGTTGCTATGGTGACGTGAAAAAGGGCTGCACACTGCAGCAGTGAGTTGGTTCTCTTGGACAAAACATTGTGTTTGACACATTCAGAAAAAGAGTACCCAGAGATCCTTTGATTTACATATAATACTGTGTTCTCATGCATTCTTTCAAAATTTATCACAACCATAAAATGCAGTTATTATATTGGCACACATATTAATTGCTTTTGTATAAAGAATGTTAATAGGTGTAACTCTGTTGAGTGATGAGCAAAACAAGAACTGCCAACGAGTAGTAGTGTACGTTCCAAACAACTGTTCAGATCAAACCAGAAGAAATCATCACCAATCATTTTGACTGGTGACATTATTTTTGTCATTTTCATCCTGACTCATCCTGTCTTTTCCCCCTTCTTTTCAGTGTGACAACGCAAAGGGATTAAGGGCCTTCTTCGACGCAATCTGCTATGGTCCCAAACATTTAATGATCTTTGGAGGAGTGTGTCCATCAGTGACATCTATTATTGCTGAGTCATTAGAGGGGTGGAACCTTGTGCAGGTAAGACCAATAGATATTTTATTAATATTGCGTGTAGTAAGTGTGGGAGATTTTGGTACTGCATCTCCACAACATGCTTTCCACTGCATAACAGCTGTGGCCTTTACTGATCATTTAGGTTACAGCTTTCTTGCAGGTTAGCTCATATACTTTTAGCTGCAATTTTATCAGCATCAGTCTCACAGTCCGTCTTTGTGTAAATAAGGAGACTCAGAAGGAGAATTAGGATCCACATGCATAATGTTCAAAAAGACAATGGTCAGAGATATCTTCAAGGCAGTCAGGGCTAGACAGATCATATGCAAAGGTTACTGAGTTACTGACATATAGGCTGTGTTTGAATATCCCTACTACCGTACTAGACAGTATGCAACAAACAGTACATGAAAGGAGTAGTGTGTCCAAATTCTCAGTATTCATAAAAGAGTAGGCATGAAATATCCGGATGACCTACTGCTTCCGCAGAGATTCTGCAGTATGGAACCACTGGACACTGTGGACACTGCACTATCCCATAAGGCAACAGGACTGGCGCGGAAGAGCTGTCAGAATCTGTCAGTATCATCCGCTGAGAAGTAGGTTCTGAATCGAATGCATTTTGGATGCAGCCAAATGTTTATATATGCTAGAAACAGGAAGTGTAGCCAGATTTGAATGACTAACTGAGGTAGTATTTAGATGACAGCAACTCCTGCTGGCAGGGAGGGTATTGCTATGAGTTGTTGTGACACTATGGCATATATATATTTTGGATCATTGTTCTGCTGGAAGATCCCAACCAAGGCCCATTTTAATCTTTCTGGGCAGACGCAGTCAGGTTTTCATGTAATATATGTTGATATTTAATAGAGTCCATGGTGCCATGTATCCTAACAAAATGTCCAGGCTACCTCTCTGTGTGTGCCAAAACCACCTCTGGTCTTTATTACCAAAAATCTCTATGTTAGTTTCATCTGAACATAGAACCCGATCCTATTTGAAGTTCCAGTAGTGTCTGGCAAACTGAAGTTTCTCGAGTTTGTTTTTGGATGAGATTAGAGTTTTTTTTCTTGAAATCCTTCCAAACAACTTGTGGTGATGTTGTAGACTTTCTGACCTCAAAACACAACTAACTTCTTCAATTCTCTTGCTGTGATCCTTGCAGATTTTTTGGCCACTCGAACCGTCCTCTTCACAGTGCCTTGAGACAATATAGACACACGTCCTCTTCCAGGTTGATTCATAACATTTCCAGTTGACTGGAACTTCTTAATTATTGCCCTGATGGTGGAAATGGGCATTTTCAATGCTTGTGCTTTTTTCTTAAAGCCACTTCCCATTTTGTGAAGCTCAACAACGTTTTGCCACACATCACAGCTATATTCCTTGGTCTTATCTTATGTTATGAATGACTAAGGGAATTTGGTCTATGTGTTACATCATATTTATGGAAGTCATGGTTGAACAATTTCATGTTCCTAGTCACCCAGGTGTACTAAAACAAATTTTTCTCATATGAATTCATACAGGTGCCAATAATTGTGGCACAGATATATTTAACAAACATATTAACAAAAAAAAAAAAAATAATAACATAAAGAGCAATAAACAGTAATAAATGAAACAAAGTCAATATTTGGTACGATGACCCTTTGCTTAAAAAAGTAGTAGTCTCAGGTACTACTAATTGTGCAGTTTTATAAGGAAATGAGCTGTAGGTTTGTTTCTGAGCATGTTGCAGAACCAACCACAGTTCTTCTGGAGACTTTGACTGTCGCACTCGCTACTTGTTTTTGCAGCAAAACCCAGCAGCCTACATTATATGTTTTTTTTTTTTGTTTGAAAAGTGGTCTCATATGTAATATGCTGCTTTCTTTACTGACAAACATTTTTTCTGTAACATTTTAATTTTGTGCTGGAAACTAGTGTTAGGAAATCTAAAGTGTTTTTGTACTGACTTGAAAATGTAGAACTCATAGAATAAAAATCTATAGCAAGGTTAGTAATTAAACAAAATCGGATGCCTAAGACTATTGCACAGTACTGTGTGTGTGTGAGTGTGTGTGTGTGTGTATGTATATATATATATATGTGTGTGTGTGTGTGTGTGTGTGTGTGTGTGTTCTGGAGAAAAGGGTGGTCTCCTAATAAAATCTATCATCTTGATTAGTCTTCTATTAACCTCAGCAGAGTAGATTTCTAATGACTTTTTTTTCTTTTAATCTGTATGAGCCTGATCCATTGCTGGATAATGCTTTTAGAGTAGCATTATCCAACCCCATTGAAACTGAGCATCAAACCTGATTGTGTAACCTTTGTAAGTCAGTTTGGATAAAAGCGTCTGCTAAATGAATAAATGTAATGTAAATGTAAACCTACATGTGTTTTTAGTTAAGTAAATAATACATTTGAGAGAATGTGAAATAGCAATGAAATGTTTCGTCTAGAAAGTTGATGAGTCAAGGAGTTCAGGCTTAATGAAGATCATTTATAAAAGGCATGTAAAAGAAGACAATATTTCTACGTTATATATAAATAACCTTTGGTTAAACTTGGGTAAAATCAAATGTTTTTCTTATCCAGTTTATTGTTACGTGACTAACCCTAGTCCTCCATTTGCCTTCTGCTTGTGAAAATTACATTTGTACGCAGCATTGTGTCAATGGCCAATACGCCTGTATAAAAATACCAGTATAAAAGAAAATATTAGTAAATCATCTCACATCTTTTGCTTTGGGCTTTTAAAAAGGTTTAAATTAAAAGCTAATCCCACTCAGATTTTTACAAAACTGCCAACGTTTTAATTCTTCTGAGAAATACTATGAGTATTTTGCATTTTAAAATCTATCACAATTTGTTTTTAATATCACTACACTTGGCCTTTATGTGCGATGATACGCATATTCCATATTCTTATTGTAAATGTTCCCAGTTAATTCAAAGCTTCTAGTAGCATGGACCTAGAGGATCCTACTACAATTGTATTCATAGTATTGATATTGGCAGGTCAGTAATTAGAGAAATAGGTTTTGTTGCATTAAAAAGTGGTGTGTCGCAGAATGTACAATAGACAATACATTAGTCCTATGTTGTTGTCACTGATATAAAGCCACCATTTATTTAACTGCAACAATTCTGTCATTAACCACTCTTAAATCAAGTCAGAGTATTTCATCATGTTCTGTGGGTCATTCTACTTTATCAGGCCAGTCATTTTATCAATGCATGTCAGGTGATGATTACTTTGTGAAGTGTGGTGCTGTGCAGTCTTCAAATATTTTTCTCTATCTATCTATCTATCTATCTATCTATCTATCTATCTATCTATCTATCTATCTATCTATCTATCTATCTGTCTATCTGTCTATCTATCCATCAGCCAACCATTTACAGTTATTTCTAAAATGTGCCCTTAAAATGTTGCTGAAGGCCTGATGGGAAAGATTTATGGATTTATGAGTCTTTATTATTTCTGGTCTCTGTAAGTATTCTAAGCTGAGTGAGATCCAAGCAGTATTGCACCCTAAGCCTGACAGGATCTCACCTGCTCCCCAATGTACGTCAAAGACCATCGTGATGTCTGACGTCAGCTGCAAGACTGAGAAGCTCAGCTAGCTTCAGTGTGATTCGTATGCAGCTGCAAGTAGAGCAGCTGCTGCACTTGCCGAAGAGTAAATGGATTGTTTTTCTCCTGTTTTACATTACCTGATGTCAGGAGCATTTCACATATTTGTGTCTCATTTTAGCACCAAAACAACCCTGAAATAAAATGATGTGGCTGTGTGATAAGGAGAGCGCCATCATCGTAGAATAATAGAGATGACATACCTAGAGATGACAGACTGTCAGTGAAGTGATACATGATGACACAGACTGACTACCAGTTTATTTAAGGAACAGTGAGGAATATAATTGTGTGTGTATTCCACTTCATTTTGGCACTGATGCGTTTGGATCATCTCTACCTCATTACTTTATGGAATAATTGGTCTAAAATAGGTCTAAAAATTGGGCCCTAAAATCTTTGGCAAAGAATGTTTGAAGAAGATCTGATCCAAGTGTGATCTATTATGGCTCTCAGTGGACCAAAATGTGTTTTATAGCTTTTCAAGATGGGCATATGCTCACTGACTACGTGCAATAACAAGTCTTTAGTATGGCATTAAAACTGGCCACAACTCAACCATTAGCAATTTAGATTTTTCCTTATTTTTCTTAATTATTATTCTTAACAGCATAATAGATAGATAGCATAATATGGACGACATCCTTCATGGATAGTAACCACTGATTTCATCTACAGAAATTTGCTTTCCAGGGGGCAAAATAATATGTCGGTTTTGCATGTTTAACTTAATTAATATATTATACACTGTGTACGTAAATGTGGAAAAAAACCACGATAGTGACAGTGCAAATATTTGACTTATGTGATTTAACAAAGTTTGATTTGTGAATCAATCAACGTACTTTTAATTTCCTGAAAGGATTCTCCACAGAAGCCTTTAAGTGTTCCCTCAGAGGGACAACTAAAAAACCCTTAAGGATTCTAGATTTGACCTTTTCTGTCTAAATAAAACCATTTACTGACTCGTAATAATGAGCACGGGGCGCACGGTGGCTTAGTGGTTAGCACGTTCGCCTCACACCTCCAGGGTCCGGGGTTCGAGTCCCGCCAGGGCCATGTGTGTGCGGAGTTTGCATGTTCTCCCCGTGTGTCGGGGGTTTCCTCCGGGTACTCCGGTTTCCTCCCCCAGTCCAAAGACATGCATGGTAGGCTGATTGGCGTGTCTAAAGTGTCCGTGGTGTGTGAGTGTGTGTACCCAGCCGTGTGACTGGCAGCAGCTACACGCCGGTCCCAAGCCCGGATAAATGGGTAGGGGTGGGGAAAGCAATGGCAAACTACCCCACTACTTCTGCCGACATGCTTTGTGGTTCGCGTTGATGACATTCGTGGGCCATAAAATGACCGACGGTCGGTCTCGACTAATCGGTGATAGATAGATAGAATAATGAGCACATTTATCACAACAATGCTGTATTATCTTATCATAATTATACAATTTATGATTTATTATTAAATTTATGAATGAATTATGATTTATTATTAATAACTTGTTTTTTATATTTCAAATCTGGCATACCTCTGATACCAACAGCTGTCAAACACAGCCCACAGGTTTTCTTTACCTTTGAACGAAACACACGTTCATGATGGCACTAATTTATTTTTCATTCTTATTGTGTTTATTGTACTTTGAGTTATTTTTTTCTCACAACCTTAAATGATCATTTAAGGAGGAAATCACATGGACACAAGGAGAACATGCACAAAAATTCCAAAAGGAAGTAATGCGATCTCAGAATCAGTCGTGGGACTGTGGAGCAGTGTGACAGAAACGCTACCCACTGCACCACCATGATTCGGCAGATTGAACATACAGATTACTACTCTTTATTTGGGATTAGGGATGTGACGGTAAGGAAATTTTACCACCGGTTAATCAACGTGTGACAACACCGGTAATACCACTTAGGGTTTTTTTTTTTTCACCCTCACATATGAATGACTGTGCGGCCAAGCGCATTTCACTTTCGCTTTCAAATTAACGGCAATTCAGGGGCGGCAATTGCTTGTATGGTGGGTTTATTATTATTCTTAATGAAAAACACAACTACAAAACAGTAAAATGACAATGTCGCGTATATGAAACATAGAGATGTTGAAACCAAATCTTCCGCCATCGTCTCGTCAGTCAGCTTGCCTCACGCTCATTAATGAAGTCTGACTCCTGCAGATCTGTGCTGTGACTCGGACTCATTCGGCTCATGCTGAATTGCGCAGATGTGTTCAGTTTTAATCGTAGCGTCTTTTCTCTAACTCAACTAAAGGATTTTTATTACTATAAAAAAGCTAAATGACAGAGGGGGCAGTGCCATGGTGGGCAAGTGATGTAATCGGTGTACTACAGAACACCGTGTAATACCGGGAACACAGACTATCGCAGCAAGCCTATTTGGGATCTTTCAAAAAAAAAAAAAACAACAAGTTTCTATGTTCTTTCACGGTGCCACAGCAATCCTTTTTAAATTGCACTTTTTCAAACTGTAACATGGTCTCAATCATCTTCTTCTCCAATGACCCTGGTGTTTATTCACCACCAGTCTTGATGCAACACTGAGCAATGTCTGGCAGAGAGCAAAGACATAGCATGAGCAAATCAAATCCACTGGTTGTTGTCCATTAGACTCTTCTATAATGTAAAATCACTCTTTCTCTCTTCCTTTTTTAAACATTATTTTTCCAGAGTATTGAAAAGGCAAAGCTGGTTTTTACTGCAATCCATCTAACCTCCTAAATAAAAAATATGCTGCTGCTGTATGCTGTTCATGAGATTTTTTCTTGCTCTGTGTACATATTTCATAAAGTGGATTTAAAAAGTCTACGCACCCCCGATAAAATGGCAGGTTTTAGTGAAACTACCATAAGAAATGTCAGATCATGTCCCACTTATTTTCCCACGAATAAAGTGAAAAGAATCAGAAACTGTTCAGGGAAAAATAAAAAAAACTTTCAATAACCTAGTTGCATAAACCTAATTGCATAATGCTAATACTTTGTTGAAACACCTTTAGCTTTTATTACAGCACTCAGTCTTTTTTTGGTAGGAGGCACATCCTTTATTGTTGCTGTAGGTCTCTTGGCAGACTCCCTGGTAAGATTTTGTCTTGTCCTGTTTATAAATTTTGGATGGATGTCCTGTTCTTGGTGATGTCACTGTGGTGCTCCATTTTTTTATTTGTTGATGATCGCCTTTTCAGTGTTCCATGGTATATCTAATGGTTTGGAAATTATTTTATACCCCTCTGCTGATCAATACCTTTCGACAAGTGAGATAATGTACATGCTTTGTAAGCTCTTTGCGGACCAGGGTTTCACTAGTCAGGTGAAACCAAGATGAGAGATGAAAGAAATAAGGAAGAAAATCTTACAAATTCAGCTGGTCTTTATTTGGAGTTAATCAAAATAATTTCATTGATGACAGCTGTATGATAATTACTTTTGAACATGAGTTTGAATGTGATTGGTAAATAACCTAAATGTACAAGTTACAGTAGCTTCTGGAATTGATACTAGTCTAACCTGGCATTAGCAAAGAAAAAAGGATAGCTTAAATTAAATATACCAGTTAACATAAGAAAAATTAGCAAAACATTACATTCAACATGTGTTTTAAACTAGATCAAGTTCATGTCTTCCATAGTCAAGTGTAACAGTTCAGTCTACTGGCTTATTCATATTCAAACACCCGGATAGCTCTTGTGCTATCGATACTGCAGACGAAGAATCAGCATGATAATTGATACTTGTTTTTTTTTTCTACATAGATTAACTTTATTATAATATTTTCCATCCCTGACTTGCACCAGGATAGATTTGTGCTACTAAATGGCCTGGGCCTTCACTTTGTCAGTAATTGGAGGACTGGGACAAATGGGCATTTTTAAACAGTGACTTGGTCTGTAGTCTGACAAGTGTGAGGTATTCACCAAATCTGGATGAGAGAGGTTCATAGAGACCATGAAGCATAGTTGAAGGAGCCAATTAGGACTTGTGGACCATAAAGCTAATGAGAACCTGAAGGGGCTGAACTAAACTACTGAACTAAAATGTCCAGGCATGCAGATAAGTGCTCTCACTTTACAGCAGCTATCTAAAATCCTAGTTTTAATGTAACTGGGTTTTAGAGCAATAACCACACATGCATACACATAGATAGAGTGCTAGCTGTGACAATATGCTATGAATTTGTATCTGTTTCTTGATGCAGCATGTTCAGTTTACACTCATTAGCAACATAAACCACATCCTTGGTGTGCTGTTTTTATTTTCTTACAAAATATTCTTATTTACTCTTTATAACCTACATTTTCAACTGCTCCTCAACTGCTACTTGTGAACAACATAAGGAGCAGGTGAACGTGTAACATTTGTTCCCTTACATTCTCTACCATTTTGGCAAATGAAAATAATTAACCTTTTGTCTTTGCTTCAAGTCTTCTTTAATTTATTTTCCCTCTATTTGGGTTTCATATCTCTTATTTAGGTCATATGTTCCATAACAGTTTGAAGAGGTTGGGGAAAGATCATTTATGAACAAGGAAGCGCATCGATGAAAAGAGTGCATAATTAGTGTCTATTCAGTAATAATACAGCTTAATTGATTCAATGCTGTATAACATATTTGGTGAAAATTAGGGCTTGTGCTAGATGCCTTGATTGCCTCACATGGCTATGCTAAGGGGATTTAGGAGATCTATTTCATTCATGGGTGCAAACAGTATTGTTCTCAACACTGATACTGTACAATGAAATGTGATTCATTCATGTGATACATAGGTCTTTGATATAAGGAGTTAATTCTCTTTGTCAGCTTTGGAATCAAAATGATATCCGAATATATTTTGACTCTTTTCTGGGAAAGATACTGTACATGATGGTAGTAAAATTTTTAAGCTAGGTAAATGATCACATTTTACCTTGATTAAATGTACACAAACATCAGTTGCATGAATTTAATTGTCTAAAACAGTTGTTTTCAAAGAGGGGTCTGTGAATTACAGCCAGGGGTCTTTAATCCAAACTTTGACTATAATCCAAATCTCAAAAACAAATAGGTTTATGAATAAATTTGAATCTAATGCCAATTTTAATTAAAATATGTTAGATCAATGTGAGAAGTTCAGGAATGAAAAGCTCTGTGGCTCCAATAAATAACTATATTTTCACAAATTCAAATAACTAACCTAATATATTAATGATTTCATTATGTTCATAAAATAAATCTGTTTTAAGGGCTCTGTGGATTATTATTATTATTATTATTATTATTATTATTATTATTATTATTATTATTATTATTATTGTTGTTGTTGTTGTTGGTGTTGTTGTTGTTGTTCAGTTAATGAGGTTGCTAACATCCAAATGTTGCAATTTGAACACTTGGTCTAAAGGAATACATTTCACAATTTAATTTTTTTTTCTATTAAGCTGCATGACGCTGTATTGCATCATAATTTGGATAATGTTATATTGAGTTAAAAACACAGCAGTAATCTAGGACACTTAATGCTTGAAGCATCATTAACTAATTTATGAAGCAAGATGACATACTATGAAACAGTGGGGAGAACTGAAAATGTATTTACATGATTGGGAAAATCAGCAGGATCAGAAAAACGATAGCTATAAACACATAGTTTATAATGTTGATTAAAATAATAGGTGAGAAAGAGTTGGGGGAGGGGTAGGGGAAGTATCTAGTAGCTGTCCAGGGGATTTTATTAAAAATGTATTTACATTTAATCATATTCTGTTTACTCCATTGCTTCATTGTGCTTCCTCAAAGTTGGCCTCTATGGATACACTCTGACAGATGAGTAGGAAAAAAAATATACTCAGAAACAGTAATTTGGTCTGGGTTCATATGAATAAAATAGTAAGAAAAGCTATGATCACTAGCCATCCTCCTGGTCAGCTTTCCAAATAAGGTGATTTGTACAAATTCTTAAGGATTTCCAATCAACAATCAGATGAACAGATGTGACACAACTGGGTTGAGTTTCAGAATAAACTCAGTTGATGGCCCCAGGAATAGACCACAGTGAAAAATTTCAAAAATCTTTACTTTTAAAAATTATTTTCACCGACTTCATCTCAATTGATTACAAGTAAAATTAACCTGCTACTCTTCCATGCCTAGGAAATGCCATAAATCATCAGATAACGTTGTTGACATGCCGGGAGACTACATTTTTGATCTATTTATGATATAAATATACCAGTCTGTATTTCACATGGCACTGTTAATAGTGTTAATAACCATGCTATCAGGACTGGGATGTGGAAATAATTAACAGTGATTGTTCTCCTGATTTGGAATTCTTCCCTTGTCTGTTATTTTACATTTACATGTAGTAATTTATCTGACACTTTTGCCTAAAGCAATGAACAATAAAGGGCTGTGTTAATGTTCACCCTGGAGCTATGTGGGGTTAAGAGCCTTATTAGAATTCTGGATTGACGTTGATATATTGTCATTCTGTTAGCATGGTGACCTGAGGCTATGGGGTCTTTTGTCCCCTAATAGCTCTATTTGGTGTCACATTAGATATAGCAGAGTGCTAGGAGTTATTGATGGGTGGTGATGATTTTAGGCTTTTCTATTCACAGATGACAAATTTCTATTTATTTAAAAATAATGCTATTAGTGTATTGTCATGATTGTCATGCATCAGTCTTCTGTGTTAACAGCCACTGTAAGGTTAAAAATATATTTAAAAATACACATTCATGTGCTAGACTTAGTTTCGTACAATTTAAAGTGGTCCATAGAGCTCACCTTTCTAGGAGTAGATTATCTAAAATATATCCCAATGTTCCTGACATGTGTGAAAAATGTACACTTTCACCCTGTAACCTGAGTCATATGTTTGAACTCTGTCCCAGACTACAGTACTTTTGGAGCTCTTTCTTTGGGACTATGTCCGACATTCTTAAAATCCAATTGGTTGTTTGTCCTTTAACTGCCATCTTTGGTGTTTCATCTCAGTGTCAGTCTCCAAACCTTAGACAAGCTAGTGTTGTGGCCTTTGCATCGTTGCTTGCTCGGCGCAGAATATTGTTGTCTTGGACCTCTCCACAACCCCCCTCTATATCAGTCTGGCTTAAAGATCTAATGTTCTTTTTGAAGCTGGAAAAAAAATCAAGTACAACATCAGAGGTAGGGGCGACTCATTTTTGGGAAAATGGCAACAGTTTATTACCTATTTCAATCATGCACGCACCCTGGAGGTAGATTGAGGAGAGGTGGACGGTGGACACTAACCATCTTACCTTTTTTAAAATTTTTATTTATTTATTTATTTATTTATTTTATTATTATTATTATTATTATTATTATTATTATTATTATTATTATTATTATTATTATTATTATTATTTATTTCCCCCTTTTGGTTTTGGCTATGGTTGTTTTGTTGGGGTTGTTGGGTGTGGTGTTGTGATGTCTAAAACGCAAAATTTCTAATAAAAATTCTATGACAAAAAAAATCCACATTTAAGTGTCACTGTACACAAACGCACTTCCAAAATGACAAAGAAACCTGGCAAACACAATACTAGGTATATTTAAGATAAATACTTCAGCCTGAAACACAGGAATGTTTTAATATTGAAATATTTGCAAATTTCAATCACCTCAAACATAAGGGATAATGATCAGCTTCCACTGTTAGCTCCTAATTACAAAATAACAAGAGCTCATTTTCTCACTCACCATTTTCCATTAACATTCAACATCATATTAATGAGAAATCCAATGTAGAAGTAGTTGAGAAACGAAGCTTTGGACTCAAAGTTCAACAAGAACCAATTCAATTCAATTGTAGTTGTATAGCACTTTTAACATTGTCAAAACAGTTTTACAGAATATATTAATTCTACTTATACATTTAAAATTTATACATTTATCCCTAATGAGCAAAGAAAAACTCCCTGAGACGAGATGAGTAAGAAATCTTGAGTGGAACCAGACTCAAAAAGGAACCCATCTATATAATCAAAAGAGAAATTGTGTAACCAGGAACTTATGAGCAGTTTATGAATATAAGCATCAGAGTGATTTCTGAATTCATTATAATTTTAACGTAAAGTCTATTTTGTTGCAGTTATGAACTGTTCAATGATGGAGACATAAGTACTATTCGCCGCAACTGCAGTCCTAAGGCTATCCAAGGAAGACCATCCACAACCATTTGCATTGCTTCTATGTGGTACCATTCACAGTAATCTCATTGATCTGTGTGTGTGGGGTCAGCTTCAATAGTATCCAGTGATTTTCAGGTGATGAGATCTGCAACCAGAAGTAGGATGACAAGCATGATGGCATTGATGGTGGTATTAGCATGAAGGTTGGAGCTTTGGAAGCTGATTTGTTTGAGCAGAGTGTATATAGGAGGTGGTGAGAAAGCTGGACAGAATAAAGGACTAAAGTGCTGCTGCATCACTGTCTTTAGGTAGAAATGAAGCATGACTAAATTCCACACTTGGCAACACTAGGAGCAGAAAGTTGAACTGCATTGTAGGTAATGTAGGAAAGCATCAACCAAAGTGAAAATAGACAAGAATTGAAGATCATTGAATATCACAATTCTTTCAGGATGGATTTTACAGACACTGTTCACGCATAATCTGCATGAGCAACATGAGAGAGCTGTGGCCCATGGAAGTGATGCCAGGATACGCCGTGTCTTTTCAGAAAGACGGGTGCACACTGAGAGAAATATTGACTGACAGAATGAAACCCATCTGCTTTGTGTTTCAATTATCTCTGAGAAGGAGAGAAATAGTTGCTGTTAAACCACAGAGAGTAGTGCTGAGAATTACCACTGTTTCCACTATGCATTAGCGATGCACGGCTTTAACGCAGCTGCATTATGGCACTGCAGCACCTGGGAAATGCCAAGGGTACAATTAATTTCACTCCACCATGCAAATTAGATGTCTGTAAGCAGCAATACACTCTTATCATCACATTTATTTCTGGAAATAAGAAGAGGTATGTTGTTCACAATGTTGTTCAGTTTCATTCTGTCTCTGTTCTGGTTGCAAACCATTAGAAGAAATAAAAGCAGCAGCTGAGAGAACTTTGAACAAACCATAGATAGTGCCAGTGGTAATGGAATTCCTGGAGGAGGCAGGATGCATTTCCCATCTAAGAGGCTTCACAGCTAATCTGTCAACATTTCACAAAGCCTGTTAAGACTTTCTGCCCTGGACATACAGTATAGTTGGTATTATACAGTGGATCCTAGATGGATACAGCTGTGAAAATGTAGTCTTGAATGTAACAAATTTTATTGAATCCTTTTGTCATAGCGTAAAGTATAATGGCACAAACATCTTAGTTGTTTATAGGAATATCTTTTTTATCTTTTACTGCGCTTCTTCAAATCAATTCAAATCAGTTTTATTTTTATAGACATTATCATGAAGCAGCACAACAGAAATCTAGATGTAAATTAAGATCCCTAATGAACAAGCCAGGGGAGATAGTGGTGAGGACAAACTCCCTGAGACATCATGATGATGTAACCTTGCGAGGAACCAGACTCAGAAGAGAACCCATCCTCTGGGTTATTACATTACTACTGGGGTAGTAGAAATCATTACATACAGTACAACTATCTACTAAAGTCACAGTCTATGTAGTGTATTGGAAGGATTGCCATTATGAGCACATTGTGAAGATGAGTCCTTGCATGATCTACAGGTGAGGCAAAGTAAAGCAATTTTTTAATTTATTTATTTATTTTTAGTTTTTTGGACATTAATTTTCAGCATAAGACTTTCTATTCTGTCCTGATTCATAATAAATGTTTTGAAATGCTTGTCTGTTATTCAGACATATGCCAAAGATGCAGTGGATCACTTCTGGGGTTGAGCCCAGATTCTTCTCCATCAAAAGACATCTTCTAAACAACTTCTACATAGACCGTTTATTTTTTAATGTGAAAATTGGACAAAAATTGGATTTATCATAACACTTGCCACAGGTATTGTCACTGTTTATAGGACTACCAGACCGATAAAATATAAGCTGAACACGAGACTAAACTAGTTTGGTGTCGCTAGCCAAGGATAGGCACAACTAAGCTATCATTGTATTGGTTTAGCTACTACACTGTCATGCAAAGTACGTTAGCTGTCCTTATGCTCTGCTCTTATCATGTTCACGTAACTTTGAACTCATATAGACATTTACACACTTTGTTTTCCTGGACCAGCATGAGACGATATTAATGTTTCAGTTTACACCCACTTACTGGTAAAAAATCGCCATATATCCTTTTTGCCCCTCACACTAATTAACTGTGTGAGCTAGCGTTTGGCAGAATTGAGACCTGTCAGCCAATAAGAGAGAATATTTCCACGTACTGCATTTTCATGTAAACCCTGTCTAAGTGGTCTTGCCTCCATTCATGGCAGATAAAATACAACACTCCATTCACTGAAGATACAAAATTACAACACTGCCCTCTTCTTTTACTAACGTTGAGTTACATAGTGATAAACTGCTTAAAGTTGAGAATTATTGAGGGCTAAAGAAAAAATCTTTGGAGCTACAGCCCCTAATGCACAGGCCAGGTTACGCCCTTGCAGTGGATAGAGATTAGGGTAAAAAAAAAATCTAATAATTTCTTTAACTTTATCACAGGTGTGTTACATATTTCATGATAGTAACTGCACACATTAATTCAGAGAGTAAAATGGTTCACAGACACTGTTGTAATTGTACTGTCTATTGTACTTCCAACCTACAAATATTTTATTAGTAGAGATCCAATTCAAGCCTCACAAGCATATGCACCACTAGTATCACTTGCTAATACTTTGAATAGAAAGGTACTGTAGTTGCCATGACAGTTACAAAAAATCTGTAAACATATCTAAAAATACCAAGACCAAACCAAAGTTGGAGTGCAGCCAGTCTTTAAAATGCAGCTCCATTACAATCCAATAAAAGTGCTTTTGCCAGATCGAAGCTGGAGATCAATAAAGGGTAGTTAAATGTCTGACACAGCTCACTAATATCTGTAACATAAATTCACAATCTGAGATAGAATGTTGGGGAATATGGAGAGAAAGGAAGAGAGTGTCAGACAGACAGATAGAGTTCAATGGCATTGTAATGGAGGAGAGCCCTGTCAAAGACAGCACACCCACATACACAAGATTTTTCCTATTCCCTAATTGACAGCACACGATTAACCAAAGGCATACCCCATCACCACACATACCCACAAACACACACAATTATGCTGCTGCAAGGCTGATTCCTAATTCTTGTATGAATTACCTCCCTGAGTCACAAATTGAGGCAATCCAGTTTAATTAGCATGAATGTAAGTGTCTCTATTCTCTCTTCCTTTCACTCTATTCCTCTTCCTTTCTCCTTTATCTCTTGCCACCTTTTTGCTCTTTTCTGTGTTCAGTGGAGCCGAGTTGTGTATTATTTATGCGTCAAGATGTGGAGGACTCAAGCATGCTTGAGGCTGGGTTCGAGAAGAGGGTGTTTTCAGTATAGTAGAACACTGTTTTAGACTCTTATTTCATTAGTGAGCTGAGTGTTGTGACTATCTTTTAATTCCATTCAATTTCACTTCTCTTGTATAGTGCATCTAACAGTAGAAATTGTCAGAAAGCTTTTCGTCCCTAACGAGCAATCCCTGGGATGGCATAAGGAAGAAACCTTGACTTGAGAGAGACCAAAAAGGGCACACATCTTCTTCCAGGTTACAATTAATGTGACATCATCCACTAATCTAATATAAAGTAATTCTTTTTTACTGAATGGGTGGCATTGCTGCCTCACAGCTCCAGAGTCCTTGGTTTGATAGTAAGCTTGGGTTCCTGTTTATGCCAGGTTCTTCCCATGTCCATGTGGGTTTCCTTCAACCTCAAAAAACATGCTGAGAGGTGAATTGACTACACAAAATAGCCCCTAGACACAAATGTGTGTAAGGTGCCCTGTGATGGACTGTATTCCTGTTTTGCACCCAGTGTACCAGGGATAGGGTCTGAACCCATCATGATCCCAAATCATGATGAATGAATGAATGTATGCCGCTTACTGTTGGGTATATCACATATCTGTCGGTATAACATGTGACAGTCTGTAGTTATTTTATATGTTCATGGTTGCTACATTACCCAAGATCTATTAAATGAAATGTTTCTTACATGTTGTAAGCATATGTTACAGTCTTTAGAAGCTTCTAACATGTTACAGCTTGTAAAGACAAAACCGACCTCATTATTTCGTGCACTGCACATATTTTAAGTATGCAAAAAGTAAGGTTGAGAGATCTATTTGAAAAGCTCTGATAATGGTCCATTTAGAGTGTGTTAGAAGGCCATTAACTGAGCAATTTAGTTCACCTCTTCACTGTGCTGCTCCAGCTAATGACTTGTGTGCAGCCTCACCATTCACATCTGTATGCACCATGCATGCACACTTCATTCAATAGTATGCGAAAACAATCCCATCCTTGCCTGTCGCCCAAAATCCTTGATGTAAAATGATTAGTTCTCAGTGAGTTTACCTGGGTGAATATGACAAAAGAAACTCTAAATGCTGCTTTCCACTATTTGGCAAAGCCAGAAGGATTGAATGGAGCAACAAAATGTCTGCCATAACTGCACATGGGAATACCTTGTACATTACACTTCTATCAGTGTATGTATTGTCAGGTATGGTTTATTGGAAAATAAGCAGGAAATATTTAGCAGAAAATAATAGTAGGTTAGTTAAGCACTGGAAGCTTATTTGTAAACATTGCCTATCAAAGTGGTGAATGGTATATGAATAAGACACCAGAATAAATGTATAGAAACTGCTCCACATGTGACCATGGTAATACAAAGAGTGTACATTCTGTCTGCTTTAACAATGGTTTATGCTTTTAAGTTGAATTACCCCTAATGTTGATGAATGGTTATGTAGTCCTAAGAATGAAAACTAGTGGTTTTCAACTAGCACAACAGACCATCAGATTGTGAGTACAAATCCCCACTGAGATTGCTGGGAAACCATTGTCATTATGAGAGTGATAAAAAAAATTTGTGAGAATTTATAAGGTAATTTAAACAGATAGCATCTTCTCCAAGCACATTCGATGGCTCTATGAGCAATTTATTGACATTACTTTTTTGGAAAAACTCGTTGGTCTTTACTCTCTATGGTTGGTTGTTGTTGCACAATAGGTTATAACTAGTTAGTGGAAGGAGACTGGCACTGACTGAATTGTGAGAACATTTATAAGAATTAAAAAACAAATTGTTACAAAGCACCTGGATGCAACAGTCATGATTATGTCATTTTGACCGCTTACCCACTGAGGGAATTCACAGTGAGTCACCATGCAATAAAACAAAGAGGTTTTGGTTTGTTTAATTGCAGTTCACATTAATAATTTGTTTTGACTGGTTTGATGTAAATGTATTGTCTAGCTGGCCTTTCAGTAGTCATTAAAAAAATATCTATGAAACTGTGTACACATGTCATGTTTGTCTTCTCTGTCAGTGCCAGTGTTTTGCTTTTTGAGTTGTTGGACTGGGTAAAGTTTTAGGTTATTGATATGATTGGATATCAATTTTGTATATTGTATGTTTTTGAATATATTACAATATTGATGGATTCTACAGCTTTGTACAGTTTGTGGGGCAGGTATGGTGGCCTGTAAGCACAAAAAGTAATGTTTTCAACAAACCAAACGTGCAACAGCAAGTCAGAAAACACTGTTTTGTAATGTTTCTGAATTTGTTGTTGGGGTTTTAGTTTTGCTGCTGTATTTTCTGATTTGTCTGTTGCGTTTTTAGTGTGTCATGAAACTATTGTGACTACTGTTGTTGTCTAATATTATTTAAAAAAAATTCTCCATGAAACATGATCATGCTATGTCACTCACTCACTTTGCTATTGTAGATCTGCAAATTCGCAGGAAACGCTACAGTGGGTGTTTGGTCATGTGTCTACTCAGTGAGACCAGTGTGAGATGACACACTGAAACATTATATTCAGTGTATGCTGACTCTGCTATATTTTATTGTTCTTTTTTGTACCTTATAAAATGTATCGTAGTGAGCAATTACATTTTATAGCTAGTGCACTGGAAGGAGAATTATCATTTCATTATCATATATATGAAAAAATATAGATACAGTATCCT
>JAFFST010002847.1:132118-142920 GCA_022414735.1 Noturus placidus | reverse complement strand
TATATATATATATTTATATATATATATATGTGTGTGTGTGTGTGTTATTCTGAAAACACATATCAGTGAGTGTGACAGTGGGTGAAGGAGCTGTAATGGCTGCCTATTCACTCTTTCTGCACATCAAAAGCCGAGGACTGTTCTCAGAGCACAGTGTCACGTTGATGTTATGAACGCTGTTTCATCAGTGTGGATGCAGGAGCAGTTTCCTTTAACCCAGCCTTAACTATGATTAGAAAAATTGGTTCCCTCCGAAGCATTTAGCTTCTATTTTCCCCTGACAGACTGGCAAAACCAATTCACTTCCTGAACACTTGGCTATTTGGCTGCTCTCCTCTAGTCAATCAAACATCTTTCTTGTTTTCTTTACACAGCTGTGCGCACACTGAATGCATGCATGGATACCCAAATACATACACTTACGCATATATGTTCACACATTCTCAACCCTTTTAACAGGATTTTTTTTTCATGACTTGAATGTATGGAGTGTAAATGACCAGAATGTACTGTTGCATGAGAATTGCATATCTTTAGGCCTCCTGTAGTCATGCCAATTAATTAAGATAGCCAGTTGTCTTATTTAAAAATATGACTATGCTAAACGTTATGATATTGCAGTGTTTGTGTTTTGTATTCAAAATGCCCAAAACGTCAGTGAGGTAGTTTAGCAGATTAATGAGACAATATGGCTGATTTAAATTAGTTTGTTCAGTTTCCTTCCAAGACACTTCTTGGTGTAATGGTTTCTATTACCCATTTCCTATGACTTTTTAATGGTTAAAGGACACCATTAAAAAAAATTCTGTAAACAATTCAACTTAAAAATAATTCAAATTGTGACAAGTATTCTCATGGAGGAATCATGACATGCCACAATTACCAGAAAACACAGCAGGTGATCAGGAACAATCATAAGACCAAAAATAAATGTGAATTAAAAAAAGACTTTTATTTATGTATAAATAAAATAAGCATAACTCTGATTATCATTCATTTTCTATGCCACTTATCCTACACAGGGTCGTGAGGAGCCTGGGGCCTGTCCCGGGGAACTTGAGGTACAAGGCGGGGGACACCCTAGACAGGCTGTCAACCCATTGCAGGTCTACAACGCATGTCTTAGTAAAATCACTCCCTAAATAAGAGGAGAACAGGATAAAACGACTTTTAATTAAGCTAATGTAAGTGATGAATAATTTAGATGGTTATGGTATATACCAGGTATTCAACTTAAAGGTCTAGTAAAAAGGTCTCATAAAATTCTTTCATTTCCACTTCAATGCATAACATTGTTTTTTTTTTTTTTTCACACTGACGCGTCACATTACTACTTTTGATTAACGTCACAGACATCAGTTTCAAACTTGACTTGGGGAGAATAAACATGTACTTCTCTATCCATTCATCTTTAAACATTCAGTTTTATTTGTTTTAACGAGCTATTTTTTTGTTCACCATTTACCAGAGAAGGAAAATAATATTTAAATAATCTATGAAAGTCTGTGAAATGTTTTCCCTTTTCTGTACTAATGTCGCGAGTCCTGTAACTAGTCTCTGAGCTGCCTTCAGCTAAATAATTTACATAAATGCATTGATTTGATATACTGCAACAGAGGATCTACTGCAGAAGCCTGGTTTATATGTAGAAAACTGGAGATGGTGAACTACAGCCAGATTTCTTTCTATGTTTATCAGCTCTGCTGCAGTATTTTTCCAAGTTCTTGGTGCAGTCTGATGAAATACTTGTTGGGTCTGTTAAGGAGTACTCCTTAGGTGCTTTAGTTGCTCTCTTTTTCAGCCACCTTCTTTAGCTGCTCCCTGGGATGGCCAACCAGATTTCTGAAATGGGATATATATATATATATATATATATATATATATATATATATATATATATATATATATATATTCTTTTTTTTTCATTATTTTATAGAATTTTTTTAATATTTTATTTTATAATGTATCTAGGGCTCCTCTGAGACGCCCCACACTTATCAGCAATACGATTTACTCTATGTGGCATAATACCTACATTAATTTGGCTTGATTGCTGAAACATTTCCATAAGGCCAAGTGGAAGCTGAAGCCAAAATTCAAAACTTCAAAATTTGTCTTTGACACCCAGAAGATAAAAAGATGAAAACAAAGTACAAAGGAAATCTTTAGAGATGATGACAAGGAGGCACATCAGAGCATGCGCACACACACACACACACACACACACACACACACACACACACACACACACACACACACACACACACCCCAGTGAAAGTAGGGTATAATGTTCTGAAGCAGTGTCTATAGGTCTGTCTATAGCATATGAAACACAGGTTCCTCAAAAGTTCTTGGGATGAGTAAGGGTTCTTAGGTTCCTGCCACTGTTTATGATAAATGACCTTCTATCTAATCATCTTCATGAAGTCTTTCACTTGAAGTACAACTGTTCTCTTGGAAATTTTTATCATTCCTCCCTACACACCCTGCTTATCTATTTTTAAACCGTTTTCATCATTCTGTGCTAGATATCATGATGTAGTACTTCTCTTATACTGTTAATTCGATATATGATATTAAACCAGATATTGTGGTGTTCTATTTTAAAACACATAGCTCTAACAATGTAGTATTATTTTAAGTCTGTATTCGCATGTGAAGCAAGTTGGTATCTAATATCAAATTCTCAGTGCGTTTGTATCCAGCACTGATCGTACTGTGGTGATTTTATCAATAAATTTAGTCTGTGAACCTGATAGACCGAGACTTCATTAGGATAAACCAGGATTTACACTTTGTCGAATTTATTTAAGGATTTTTAAGTAATTAAAGGAGCTCATATTTCCCAGCATTCTTATTATTCCAGGCTTCCTGCTAAACATGATATTATTGATTTTTTTCTGAATATGATACTATGTTGGGAAACTGCAGTGAAAATTACTTTATCTTTTTAATTGTAATGTTTGCAAATGATTATCCTGAACGTCCCATTAAATTAAACTCATGGCCCTGCGATAAATCTTGTTTTTATTGCAGGGAAATATTTGGTTTGAAGACATGAACTTCATTTAAAGTCTGTATGATTAATATTTCCCCCTGAGCTTGTAACTTTTTTGAAGATCATTTTCTTAGCATGTCTAAATAGATTTAACATCCAATCATTCATCTGGTGAATCTTATAGGCTTTACTTTCAATCTTGAAGAAGAGTAAAGACAATTATATCCTACCGGGATGCCAGTGGGAGTGCCTTGAATTGACTGGCTATGTTCACTGTTATTTGTTGTTCAATAGGTTAGTGTGGGCAGGTCACTACTTCCTGTGGTGGAGTCTGTACATTTTTAAAGAGGCACCCTGATTTACCAGCAAGACTTCCTCTTCTCATGTTGAGAAACTCACACAAAAAGCCAGTGTGACCTTTACCAGCAATAAACACAATTAAATATGAATAAGAGAAATAATTGAAAGTAACCCATACTTTCCTCAGAACCTCAGAAGTGAACTAACAAACTCACTTGAATACCAGGGCACTGACATTTTATTTTGAATTCCAGTAAAGATCACAATGCTAATATACTACAGTGTATAATCTGCCTAAAAAAGTGCTATGACTTTAATATGATGAATGTCTTGGTTTTGTCCATAGCAGTTGATTCTTATGGCAGCCCGCAACAGAAAATCCAAAATACAAAAGGAAATCACAAACACAACAGCAAACGAATGATGCAACACCAAAACTAAAAAACAAATCAAAAACATAACAATAAAATAAAGTACAGAAATGCAAAATGCTAATCAGAAAGCGTCCTTATTAAACATCTCGTGCTCATTGCTGATTGGCTACAGAGCATGTCAGTCTGAGAGTTGGTGGAATATGGACAGCTGGAGGATGTTTACAGAGCCTAAAAGAATCAACTGAGGCTTTTATTCATGCTTATATTTTTCATCAAGAGCATTCATATGGTGTTATTTTAGATATGCTGTCAACTTTTCACTGCATTAATATGAGTATGTAAATGCTGACGCCTAAAGGAAGATGGATTATTCAGAAGAAAGAATTATGTGGCAATAATCTGCACAGCTGGGGAAGAGAGAATCTGTGTGGCTGGGAGAACAGGGTTATTTGGAAATTATGTACTTGATGGATCCCACCCCATACACACACAGTTCCTTTGGGTTCATCCCTGAGCATGCTCTTTCTCTTCCCTGGGTCTCTGGCTTCTCTATAGAAGAGCTGGAGCCAGCAGGTCAGAGTGAGTAATGTGGTCTGTCGAGCAGCCATTAGTTCAACTCTCCGCTTGCTTCCAATTCTTTCAAATACAATTAGCTACACATCTCCAGTCACTTAGTGTGCACCTTGCTTAGCGGGAAAGCACATTTATGCAGGCAATTGCGTCAGACAGTTCTGCTGGACACAGGCATCACTGCAAGGGTTTAGCCTGTGTGCTGGGTTTTTCTTGATTGATAGAGAATAGTAAAATAAGGTGGTGGAAAATGAGTGGATATGTGAAACATTTATTTTCCTTTATCTCTCAAACTACCAGCTGCAGTCTTTAGTTGAGCTTTTGCATTCTGTTGAGTCTAGTATGGCCAATTTTAAATCACATCGGTGTGTTTTCTAGGTATTTCTGGATTTTTGTACACACAACTTATTTAAAAGTGTGATATCTGGCAACTCAGACGTTCATAGGCACTGCATAATTATTTTATAATGTAATGATGAAGAATATACACCAATCAGCCATAATATTAAAATCACTGACAGTTGAAGTGAATAACTTCAAGATTGATTATCTCGTTACAATGGCACCTGTCAAGGGGTGGGATCTATTAGGCAGCAAGTGAATAGTCAGTTCTCAAAGTTGATGTGTTGGAAGCAGGAAAAATGGGCAAGTGTAAGGATCAGAGTTCAAGGGCCAGATTGTGATGGCTAAATGACTGGGTCAGAGTATATTCAAAACAGCAGGTCTTATGGGGGTGTTCCCAGTATGCAGTGGTTAGTACCAACCAAAGTGGTCCAAGGAAACACCTTTCATAATATCAATGAACTTTATTAATACAACAAACTATGAAATTACAGAATGAGGTAACAAGTGCAATACTTAACTGTTATCGGTCTTAATGGCTATGACTCAAAGGCTTAATGTATATGCTTCGTTATTATTCCCTGTTGTGCTATGGATTAGTACATGTATTAAATGATAACGGTGAAAACATTAGTTATGTATTAATAAATAACTTTTATGTGGATCCTACAGCAAAGTGTGATTTATCCATTGATGTTTTTATGACTTTTTATTTACAATTACTGCTATGGGTGTGTCATGTATCAAGAGACTCTGGACTCCATTTCCCATCAGCCAATGCATTGCACTACAAATCACATGTTCACCTGCATTGAGTCACATTCTGGTTAATGAGCACTTGTGTATATATATAGTCATTGTCTGTGTATATATAGTTTCTTTGTCTTTCGTTGTCTTAGACTTATGTCTCTATGTCATGGTGTTTGTTTCATGCCTTAGTATTTTTGCATAGTTGTCTTAGTGTCTTTTTTTTGTTTGGATGTTCGTTTATATAATAAATGTTTAAAATCTGCTCCTGCATCCGTCTCAACTGTTGAAACGTGACAGGGTGACTGTTCAAGACTGTTGTATCTGTATTTCTTAATCAATATGTTGCAAGTTATTAGCTACATTAATGGAGCTTTACAATAATGAAGATATGAGACATCTTTTATGAAGTATCCAGCTGTGATATTACCTTTTGGAAGTTTATTTACTGTATCTACAATATTATATCAGACCATATAGTTGAACCATCCGTAACTGAACTGCTGGTGATCCATTTGCATTTAAAAGTACTATGAGGCACCACTGCAATACAAGGTCACTTTAAGAATGCCATATGTCAAAAAATAATGTGCATGACTTTGAACTGATGTCATAATCAATATTTATCATACATGGATGCTTATATGGTCAGCACGTTAGCCTCACACCTCCAGGGTCCAGGGCTCGAGTCCTGCCATGTGTATGCGGAGTTTGCATGTTCTCCCCATGCGTCGGGGGTTTCCTCTGGGTACTCCGGTTTCCTCCCCCAGTCCAAAGACATGTATGGTAGGCTGATTGGCATGTCTAAAGTGTATGAATGGGTGTGTGAGTGTGTATGTGATTGTGCCCTGCGATGGACTGCCACCCTGTCCAGGGTGTACCCCGCCTTGTGCCCGATGCCTTCTAGGATAGGCTCCAGGTTCCCCATGCCCCCGATAAAGGAGTAAGCGGTAGAGGATGGATGGATCGATGGATGCTTAGATGGGTCACGGTGGCTTAATGGTTAGCACCTCCAGGGTCGTGGTTCAGATCCTGCCTCCACAAAGTTTGTATGTTCTCCCTGTGCCTACCTGTGCAACATGTGTTGTAGGCTGATTGGCATCTCTAAATGGTCTGTAGTGTGTGTGTGAATGTGTGTTTGATTGTTGAACCCTATCCAGGCTGTACCCTGCTTTGTGCCCTCAGTTCCCAGGATCCCCCACAAACTTGTGTAGGATAAGTGGTTCAGAAAATGGATGGGGTCAAGCTAATATTGAACATTCTACCTGTTCTACCCATAAAACCTCGGTCATCCCATCTCAAGCAGTGCTTTATTGAAGATGCTTGTGCAGTGTTGTGCAGGCCCTTTAAATAAAATGTTAACTTGGAGCGATCAGAATTATTGACTGAATCCCATGCTTGATCATGAAAGCACTTTGAACTGCCTTTTAGTCTCCAATAAGCGGAAATCACACCACTGTCTATAAAAAGTTCACTGTCAGAAAATAACTTTCACTTGCTGAGGTGAAGATTTAATTTTATCCTGCATTAAAAAGTTCACTATTATATAGATGATCTTAGACATAGAATCACCCTGCCCATATGAAATAACCTCTGTAGTAGTGCAATGTGTTGTGACCCATCCAGACTTCTAGGCTCTGATGTCATCTCAGTGTCTTATTAGTGTGAAACCTTCGACTTGCACCAGATCACAAGACCATGTCTGTCTCAGAAGCAGGTTGATGGGATTTTAAATATTTAGCACCTCTCTGTGAACTCAGAGAATGTCTACCCTCACAGGTCTGGGTAACTTTAAAAGGCAGAAGCCAGTGACAAGTTCCAGACCGTGCTGCTTTGCTGCTCATGTGTCAGAATACAGTTGCGTGTCTGCTGTTCGGACTGCCATCCTACCAGAGATGTATCTGATAGAAGATAGTATCTGAAAGATGTTGCTGAAAAATTAATCATGCTTTGAGTGAGATTTATCAGAGACAGGGTGATCGCTATAGTTCATTTCTCATTCTACTTGCCTGCGGCTACATTTCATGATTGCCACTTAGGGAATAAAGCTATTGTTGAATGGTCCAGTCTTCAGAGCTGGTTAAGCAATGATGTTAACATAAAATAAGAAATGATATATATAGTATATGAGCGATAGAATGCAAGAGGTCAGAGGTGAAAAGGAGAGGATTATCTGGAAGAGAGTGTGGGTATATTATTTTTTACATTTTACGTAAAGGTATTGCACCTCTACATTTGTAGCCTCAACAACATCACTTCCAAATTATAAAGAAGAATAAGTTTAGAATGAGAAATGCGTTCTTAATTTCATTATCAGCATCATCTGTATCAGTCTCGGTAAAAGGTAAAAGTCACCTTTTGCACCATATAAACAACAGCCTAATTATCATCTCTTCACTCCACTGATCATGGTTTGCAGTAGCATTGATGGGGAAATAATTGCTGATTCATTGTGTGAGTTCTGTTCTGTTAGCTAAATTTATTGTTATTAATGCATTTTTATTAAGTCATTTGAACATTTTGCATCATGGACAATTTGATAGCTGGTATCTGATTGCAAGATATGGCTTATGTTCATTTCTCTGTGGTGCATCTTATCCAACAACTTGATCCAATAGTGACATTCACTATGTGAGGAAATCACATTTAACTGTCAAGGTTTTGGACATATTTAGGCAGACAGACATTGCGCTGCTAAAACTGGCTTCTTACCCAACATGATCATTGCAGAACATAAAGGCAAGGTTAGAAAGTAGCCTAAATAGGGGGCTTCCTAGTGCAGCAACAGAAAAGCGTTTACTCTATCATCTGGAGATCACAATCATCTGGATATCATCACGGATGCCACGGCCTTCCGTGGACAGGAACCCAAAACAGCAAAACTGGCCATGCTCTCAGGGAGGGAGTTGTGGTATACTCTCTCTGTCCCCTATCAATCACAGCAACACTAGCCAATCATGGGTGTCTGTGAGCTCATGCATGTGGAAGTGGGCGGATAGTGCTGTCCTCCGAGTGTTACAGCAGCAGTTCGAACAGATGTGGGCGGAAATGCCTCAGAGAAAGTACTGTACATGATCTCCTTCGCCCTCCCTGGTTGGTCGCTGTCATGTGATAAGGGAGAGCTGCCTGATAGGTGGGAATTGGCCATGACTAAATTAGGGAGAAAACTAGAAAAAAAAGAAAGTAGCCTAAATTGTTTTGGTATGATACATTTCTGTTTAATTAAAGTCAAATGCCAAAGTATATTATTGGCAGAAAAGAAAAACAATTTCCCTAGCAACATCTGACAAATTTTCCCAGGCTACCACACAATAGTAGACAGTTGTCTTGAAGCTGTACAGAACACCTGCACAATTATACACCCCTGGAAATCAACAGCAACCTTCCACTGCATCTGAAAGAGCTATTTATGAGCGTATTTATCATTGTGCAGATTTATGAGTAAAATGTCCTTTATGTCTAGACTGTCTAAAACAAACAGCTGTATGTCGACCTGGGAGCCTGATGGTGTGTCTCACATTGAGAGTCCTTGGCACCAGTACACCACAGATGAGCACTGATACCCTGAGATAGGATGGAGGGCCCTATTGGCAGCTTGGTCACGTCAGCGGTGAACCAGGCTAACGTGCCGTAATCACAGCCTAACAATGAATGACACGGATGAGGGAGTGCAGGTGTCTACCTCAGTTGGGCTAGGCATTAGTCTTGGAGATGTATCATTCCTGATGAAGGAACATTTAACGCCCCCCTCCACTCCACCCCACTCCACTCCACTCCACCCCGCCCCTGGTTGTCACTACTGTACAACACACATGGGTACACATCTCCACTTTATCCCCATTGCTCTATGCTGTTGATAGAACAATGACATTCACTTTTTTGTCATTTAACCAAAAAGTATAAAATTCCCAGCGTGAAGAAACACAAACATCAAATGGGTCTACATTTTCACCAATTCCAAAGTGAGGCAAATAATTAGAAAATGTTTTTACTTCATAAGTAAAAAAAGCAGTAAAGCGTTTTGCCGATATCCGACAGTCTGCAGTCTGTTGAAAAATAGTTTCTCTGATATTGCATGCATGCAGTCATCCATTCACATCCCTTCTGCCACAGGCTTTTCATGGTAAGCAGCATCACAGAAACATTCTTTCTTCCTCATCTAATGAAAATCAGACTATTTCAAGAGTGTGTCTGGGCTTTGGAGAGAGAAGATTGGTTTCTCAGGTTGACAGGTGGAGCCATTTCCCTGGTGAGGAGATATTTCTAGGAGCTCAGTTTTGGACTGATGTCTTCAGATGGCAGACAAAAGCGATGCTCAATAGATGCTACAGCAACTGGGTCAGAAACCAAACTATGGTTAAGCTTTTTTACTGACATGATGTTAAACAGTGGTATGTCCTCTTCCCATTGCATATTTTTTATAGACTCAAGCTCTTTTCTGCATGACTGTCCATGACTCGGGGATTTTTAGCATCTGTGTCAGTGCTACATGGGAAAGCTTTTTAATGAAAAAAAAAAAAAAATGTAAGTCTTGCTGTGATTTCAGGATGCACTATCAGAAATCCAGATATACCATACTGCTTGTAAATGAAAGACAGGAGCTGCCATTGCACCATATATACTTTGCATTCCTGACCCCATCCGTGCAATAGACAATAGGAAGTCTATGATTAAACAAATGTTAAATGATTAATTCTGTCAAGGTCTATGATTGTGACCTGTGTAACAAAGGTTTGTTGTATCCAGAAGTGAAAAAGATTCTGATTCACTACGGAAGACCATGAGTCATAAACTGATTTTACAGCATTAACATGCTGATAAATCCTGTGGCATGTTATCACAACTATATGATAAACATGATCAAATGTGTGTGTAATAATGAATGTAATAAAAGGAATATGTTTTGATCCATGCATGAACATCTTTTGATTATGTCTGTTGATTTTTGTCACATTCTGATAACCCACACGAACAGTATGTAAGGAAATTCAAGAAAAAACTGAAATGGCTATGACAGATGGAGGTTTAAAATCTTCGTTTTATTCCAAACACATAAGATTGTTTGTAATAACTGTAGACGTGAGACACCTACATACAGTTTCTAATACCATTCTATTCCTTTGTGTCCTTGTAAGGAAAGTAACTAAGAAAATAGAAAGTAATAAGTACAAGTCTCTTAATTTGGAATAGGCATGGGACTGCATATATATTTCTTTGCAGAAGTTCTCAATAAATATTCAACAAATGCCCTAAAAAAAAGCAAAACTCACTAAGACTGAGGCCAGAAATGTTCCAGATGACCCCAAAGCCCAGTTCTCCTACTGTTCATAGCATTCCAGTTATGTCAAAATTGTCTAGTTTTTACCCTTTATTGCAACCATGCCTTCAGCCACTGCAACCCAGAATACAGTGGTGTGAAAAAGTTTTTGCCCCCTTCCTCATTTCCTGTTCCTTTGCATGTTTGTCACACT
>JAFFST010002847.1:103855-117888 GCA_022414735.1 Noturus placidus | reverse complement strand
GATAGATAGATAGATAGATAGATAGATAGATAGATAGATAGATAGATAGATAGATAGATATTTACATTTAGATGAGTTAAACAACTTAGCTAGAACATGCCATTATTATGGTACAATATGGGAACAGATAGTCTTATAAATATATTCTTATATTCATATAAATAACACTTAATATTTGTCTGTTTATCCCTTGCTTGCAATAACTGTATCAAACCGGTGACCCAGTGACATCACCAAACTGTTAC
Organism: Noturus placidus; assembly: GCA_022414735.1. NCBI lineage: Eukaryota > Metazoa > Chordata > Actinopteri > Siluriformes > Ictaluridae > Noturus > Noturus placidus. The sequence goes on along the minus strand of JAFFST010002847.1, from coordinate 117,643 downwards.
GTTCTTCTTTTGTGATGCTTATCAAGGCTTATACCACAGCTTCTTTCAGTTGTTGTGTGTTTTGTGTGTTTCCTCTTCAGAAGGTGAAATGCATGCTCTAACTAGGTTAAGGTCTGGTTTTTGACTTGGTCAGTCTTCCACTTTTTTTTTTTTCTTTGTTGTGTTAGCAGTGTGTTGCTGCATGAGAAAGTTCCTCACAATTACATTGGACACATTTCTCTGTAAATTGGCAGACAGAATGTTTATGTTGACTTCTGAATTCATTCTGCTGCTACCATCCTGAGTTACATCATCAATAATGATTAGTGAGCCTGTTCCAGAAGCAGCCATGCAAGCCATGAAACTACTTCCACCTCCATCATATTGGTAGAGGTTAAAGGGATAGTTCACCCAAAAATAAAAATTCTGTCATCAGTTACTCACCTGCGCATCCTTCCAAACCCATAAGACTTTTGTTCATCTTCAGAACACAAATGAAGACATTTTTAATGAAACCTGGGAAATTCCTGTCCCTCCATATACAGTGTTCCTTAAATGTGAATTGTGATACCTTCATCCGTGCCCTGTGGAGGTTGCTATGGCTGTCACTGACTGTTGTTTTCGGGGTTTTCTTCACGGCTCTCCCAATTTTTCTGCTTCTGCCATCAACAGCTATTGTTTTCCTGGGCTGAGCTGTTTGATGTCTGTTGTTAGTACAGCAGTGGTTCTTTTCTTTTTCAGGACATTCCAAATTGTTCTATAGGCTATGTCCATTGTTTGTGCAATGGCTCTGATTGATATCCCTCTTTTCTCAGCTTAACAATGGCTTGCTTTTCTCTCATAGAGAGCTTCCTGGTCTTCATGTTGGTTTATCCTTTTGAACAACAAATGCAGTCTTCAGAAGCGAAAACAATCAATCGAACAGGGCACACCTAGGCAACAAGAACACCTGTCAGTCACATGTTCCAGTATTTCTGATCACTTAAATGGGTGGGTTCAAACAAAAGGTGCTATGTTTTAAGATGTAAATATCAGAAAATGAAAGCTGAAATTCTGATCTATCGTCTCATGTTCATCTCAGACCCAAATGTTTTCAGTGTATAGGAAAACAAGTTGACATTGCCAATACTTTCAGAGGAGATGTTATAAATATATGCACATTCATGCAACTCTCTAATTGACCAATCAAGTGGCAGCAGTGCAATGCATGCAGCTGTAGGTCAAGTGCTTCAGTTAATGTTCACATCAAACATCTGAATGGGGGAAAATGTAACCATGGTATGGTTGCTGACAATCTGTATTTCAAAAACTCCTGAGATTTTCACTGCCAACAGTCTCTAGAATTTACACAGTATGGTGGGGGGAATAGCATCCAGTGAGAGACTGTTCTACAGGCTAAAACACCTTCTTGGTGAGAGAGCTCAGAGAAGAATGGCTTGACTGATTTTAGCCCACAGGAAGGGTAATTCAAACAATTATTCTATACAACAATGGTGAGAAGAAAAGCATCTCTGAATGCAGAATACCTTAAACCTTGAGGTCGAAGTGCTATAACAGCAGAAGACACCATAGGGTTCCTCTCCTGTCAGCCAAGAACAGGAATCTGAAGCTACAGTGGACACAGGAACACAAAAACATGATCTTTGTCTTTCTTCACATGATCCTCAACTGTCCAGTTTCAGCGAGGCTGTACCCAATGTAGGTTCAGATTTCTGTTCTGACATTAATTTATTTATGTATTTTCTGGTGGTTATGATAATGAGGATGTCAATCAATAATGTCATGTCTCTCATTCCCATTGATGGATCAATATCAGACTTTTGTCAATTGACTGTATGCCTTGCTTGCATGCAATGCATTTGTTTGCTACTGTACACAAATGGCTTTATCCAGGCAACAGATAGCCAGAGATTTGAGATTCTTTGCAACATATTTTCCTATTACAGCACATCCCAAAATGTTGTAGTCCTCTCATAGTACAACAATTTACCAATGAGTATTTTTTTTAAGAATGACATACGTTTATTCACAGGTTAATGTTGTGAAATGTCTCTAATTCAAGGTAGTTCCTCTTATGACTTATGTTATAGCAACTATAAACATTCGTGCCCTCACTCTTTTTTTTTTTTTTTTTTTTTTTTTTTTTTTAGTTACGTTAATAAGTTAATAAGACAAAAAAGACAAAAAATACAGCATGTAATGTTACAGAGAAACTGTAAAGTGCAAAGTCCTCTGTCCTGAAGACATTACACTTCTGGAAAACTTAAAGTTACAGATTTATCTCTGATTGTTAAAAAGCTCAGACACTGGAGACTCCTTCCAAAAATGCTAAATAAATATCTCCTTACAGACATCACCATACAACAGTTACGTTTTAAAAAATCTGGTAACTAACTTAAATTAATATCATTAATTACAGGAAAACTTAGGGATTAACCTAAACATTAAATATACTAGCTTTTTACCACAGCACTGTTGAATTCTCAAATCTGATTGTTGTTGGTTCATTTGCTATAGCAGCACAGCTCTGATTGTAGTACTGTAGTAGTAGTTACACAGAGACTAATTCAAATAATTGAATGAATAAGATTATAAGCATTTTACCTCCCAAACTATGGGCCCAAACTATAATGGTATTCTTTACAGGGTTGTTTGCATCTCTTAGGCAGAAATGGAGAGATAATTAAGTTCAGAATTGTGGTGATTCTGCACTTCCCATTTTCCAGGATGGTATCAGTATCCCACAGAGCTGCACACAGAAGGACATTACAAGAATGTAAATTATGCATGCGTACTGCGGCTCTGTAAACAGGCTTTACCACTCTGATTTTGCATACTAATGCTGTTAGTCAAAGTGAACCTCATCAAACGTGCTGCTTATGTTAACCTTCACAAAATTCTGAGTGTCAGAATTGTCTGCTACACGTGTTCATGCCTCTGCTGTTCAGCCAATGGAGAGAGAGCGCTTCTTATTTGAAATGCATTTTAAATGACATGCAGTACTGTCGTGCAGCATTGGCTTCTTCAGAGCGGATCGATACGCTAATGAAAAGAAGACCCACGTGAATTCTTTCTCTTGCTGAGGAGAAATGCTGTCCTCACCGCCGGGGAAGCAGGGCACTCTGAAGGATGCCTGATCAGTGGGATCAATATCCCCATGCCATTTAACCAGGCTGTCCACTTTTAGGCCCTTCACTTTGTTCAGGAAATACTCAACTGCAGTTAATGCTCTCGCTGCTTCAGCCCTGTGCAGGTCCAGATGACTTGACCTGCTGTGAGAGAAGGCAAAGATGAGCAGGACTATTCATGCAGTGCTGTACATGCTGTGTGTGAAAGTCTGTGGCTTTTTGTTTCTCTCTGCCTTTAGCAGTGTTGCTGATGGTGCATTTCTCTCCAGCTCTGAGCACGCTCATTCCAGACTCCCTTTTTTATTGCCTCAGAGAGTTCTGCACAATGTAACCTCATAAAATGACAGTTAAAACCTGCAGCCACTGGGTCTGAATTTCAGCCAGTGTACCCAGGACTCAAATTGCTTAGACAGCAAGCATGAGGAAGCAGGATGGAGAATTCATCAATATATAACTGATGGAGCATCGTCGTGTTGATGTTGGTGAAAAATATCCAGCTGGGCGTGCAGGAAGGCCTGATCTGCTGGATTGTGAAACTATCATTGTGACATTTATTCACTTACTTTTGTCATAACCATCCATCATTGCAGACAGACTTGGGTTATCAGACCAATAGACTCAGGCTATCTGAATATCAGGATCAGACCTCTCAGCACTTTCTTCTTACTTATAGTGGGATACAAACACTGCATGGATCCACATGCTCAGCATTTAATCATGGATGAGCTGAGAATTCTGGAAAACCTACTGACAGATTTAAAAAGAAAAGTAATAAACCACAGGTGACAAAATTATGCATTCTGTGGGAGGGAAAGTCAGAAAATCGGCATGCACTCTATAATCCCGGCCCATGTGCACTTCGGTGGTGGAATATAAAGCCATAAAATGTTGGTTTGCTGGTCATTTCTGTGGCAGCAGGCATCTAAACAACCTGCCAGCTAGACTGTAGTAATTGGGGTTAAATAGCCTTAATTAGCAGTACATTAGTGGAGTCATGCTGCAGTGTCTCTCCTGTTTGAGAATGTGCATCCAGATATGAAGCTCAGATGCTTTCCCATGCTGTCTGTGATATTTGTGCAAATGGTATCTCATTACTAATTTATTATACGTATACTCAGCAAAAAAAAAAAAAAAAAAGAAATGCCCTCTCACATTCAACTGCTCTTATTTCCAGCAAATTTCTTAACATGTGTAAATATTTGTATTAACATAAAAACATTCAGCAACTGAAACATAAACTGAACTGAGTTTCACAGACATTTATTGATGAACAGAAATGGAATAATGAGTCCCTGAGCAAAGTGGGGGGAAATATTAAAAGTAACAGGCAGTATCTTCTTTAAGTACTACAGAGCATCTCATCCTCATGGACTGCACCAGATGTGTCAGTTCTTGCTGTGAGATGTTACTCCACTCTTCCACCAAGGCATTTGAAGGTTCTCCATCATGTCTGACACACGGTTACGTGTAATTTTCCACTGCAAGGACGATCAGCTGTCCTTCCTGTCTCCCTGTAACACTGTCTCAGCCATCTTACATTACAGACATTTACAGTTTATTGCTCTGGACACATCTGCAGTCCTCATGTCTCCCTGCAGCAGGTCTATGGCATGTTCACGCAGGTGAGCAGGAACCCTAGACAATGGCTGTGGCTTAATCGGTAGAGCGGGTTGTCCACTTATCCACTAATCATAGGGTTGGTAGTTCGAATCCTGCCCCGAATGATCCCATGTCAACGTGTCCTTGGGAAAGACACTGAACCCTAAGTTGTCCCCGATGGCAAGCTAGCACTTTGCATGGCAGCTCTGCAACCATTGGTGTGTGTGAATGGGTGAATGAGACACAGTGTAAAGCGCTTTGGATAAAAGCGCTATATAAGTGTGCCATTTACATCTTTCTTCTGATGTTTTTCAGAGTCAGTAGAAAGGTCCCTTTAGTGTCCGAAATTATTGTAACTGTGATAATCGCCTACCGCCTGTAAACTTATGTCTTAAGGACTGTTCCACAGAAGCATGTGCAGTAATTGTTCATGGTTCATTGAAACACATGAAAAGCATTGTTTAAACCCTTTCCAATAAAAGATCTGTAAAGCTTATTTGGATTTTACAAAGTTATCTTTAAAATACAGTCTCCTGAAAAAGGGACGTTTCTTTTTTTGCTGAGTATGTATACTCTATATACCATATACAGTAGATCTAAAGAGTGTCAAAAAGAAGGGAATGAAAAGGTCCTTGACTAAATCTCTTGTATATTGTATACTGAATAAATTTGATCTTCCTTGTAGATCAACAAACTCTGAATATATTCCATTAAGAAACTTACTTTTTCAATTAAACTGTGTTCATGTACAAACTATACTATAATATACTATACTACAGTATACTATGCTATATCATATGATAGTGAGGCATGTTTAAGGAATAATCCAGTTTTCTTACAGCTCCCAAGTGGAAACCAATTTAAATTACATAACTGTAATTCAAGATTTTTTTTTTTCTTAAAGCAAATTTTTTCATTCTTACCATGGTCTCACAATTGCAAATGCATAACGAATAGCAACACTTATGCTATAAAAAAAAAAAAAAAAAAAAGGGTTGTAGTTGAGGGTTAGGAGCAGGGTTTACATTGGCACTAATTTCTTATGAAATTGAACAATATTGGACAAAATCCAACCTCATGTGGTTGGTTGAGTGTGTATAAATTTCTAGTGAAATAATGTTGCAAATCCTACAGTAAATACGAGTTTGCATAAAATGACTAAATATGTACAAAAAAAAACATAGTGACAATTTTGAAGTATTGGTCATTGGTCATTGAGTGCACCCCCTCCGTTATGCACATGTCTACTGCTGGACACGTCTATTTTTATATCAACATTTCCTCACACTGATCATTAAAGTCATTTGAAAACATGGATACGGTTAGAGTTAATGGCATTCATACATTTCACGTAATGTAATTCATATTAAAAATCAATCGAAATCCAAACCTACCTTCCTCATTTATCTGAAATCGATCCTAATTTCTCATGAGATCAGGACACTTTAGGTCACAGGTTTTAAGCCCTTAGAGTTTTCCATTCCTAACACACCCACTACATCTAATAAAGGGCTGAATGTTAGCTGATCAGTTGAATCATGTGTGTTAGAGCAGGGAAAATATGAATATGTGCAGGACAAGGGTTCTCCAGGACCAGGAATGGGAACCTGTGGTTTAGGCTAAAGGCAATCATTTAGATTACAAAACCTCCAAAAAAAAAAAAAATCTATATATTCAAAGGGCACTGATAAAATGAATGTGTGCTACAAGACATCCTTTGACTTATATGAACTCTGTTGGCTCCCAGTTGACTTGTTGACTATAATAAATTACATTTAATTTAATTTGTACAGTGCTTTGAACAAAACAAACAAAGCAGGTTTACAGAAATCCATGCACAGATTTAGATCCCTAAGAGAAAGACAGACGTGACAGTGACAAGGAGAAATTCCTTGAGATGACCTGAGGAAGAAACCTTGAGAGGAACCATCTTCTTTTAGGTGACGCTGGAGAATGGGATCTATAAATCATTGCTCTACCCGAATTGTATATAAAGTCAAACACCCAACCGAAACCAGCCTCTTGTACATGAGCATTACACCATCACCATGTTCTCCAAATGCCCTCCCTGCAGCATTACTGAGCAGCTGGATGTACTTTAAAGACTGTGCCAAGCGTCTGACGTGACCAAGCAGATACACGATTGGCTGGCATGCATCTTAGTGACAGGGGACAGATGAAGCCTGCTGTCTGAGAAACCCTGGGCAGTAGATATAAGGCAATGTACTGTAAATCAGGTCACATTTGTAGGATCCAATTATGGCAACACTACCCAATTAAATCTGTGTGTACACACTTATTGTGATTCTGGCAATATTCCTTTATTTATTTATTTATTTTAATTACACAGGAATTATTTGGGAATGTATTCAGAAGCTGTAATTAAGTTTAACTAAAAAAAGACAATGTTTCACAATATGCGCTCTGTTTATGCTTACTCGCTTATATAAAACACCCTACCTAATTGGGTTTCTGCTTCCAAAAATAGGGTGTGAGACAGGAATAGGGCTGGTGATAGCAAATGTTGTTAAGGCCCTCATTTTATACAAAGGCAGAGAGTTCTACATACTTAACACCGGTTCTGTTCATTTAAATCAGAATCTGTGAAGCAAAAGAAATTTTACTTTACTTTACAGTGTAATTCTGAAGGATGTTGTGCTCGAAGAATGGATTTTGTGGGTCCTTGAAAAAAAAAAAAAACTTTGAGAAACTTTGCTGCTCATGGAAAGTCGATGCCGGCAGTAGTACCGCACTGTCAATACTTCATTCTGTGAGGTCCTTGTGCTTGGAATTGGCTGGAGAACATTAATGAGGATGAAACACTGTCTATTGACTCTGGCAACCTGTGTGTCAGGAGAGACTGCTGTACCAGACCTCATTCAGTTGGGGTGAGCTCCCAGAATGCACAATGTCTTCTCTACTGGCCCTGCTGTCATTTTTCAATTCCTTGTTCTTTTATTGTCTATCCTCCTACTTTACACACACACACACACACACACACACACACACACACACACACACACACTTTGTATTTGACATTTTGTATATGTATACATGTATATTGTAACTACCTATAAGTAATAAGAATTGAATCCTAAATCTAACCCTAACCTTATGCTGCAGTCAAAGTTGTAATTCCCCACCTACAACCAGTAAAATCCATTGAAAACACCCCCAACTTCAATTCATCAGCTTGTTATAGTCTTCTTAACTATCAGCTCTTTCCCTGTTTATAGAGTCACTTTAAAGTCCCCCTTCTCTACTTTTAAATGATTTTTTTTATATAGCATTATTGGCTTTAGATCAAGTAAGATACAGACACATTACTTAGTTAAATCTATAACATTGGCCATACTAGTCACTGATTTGTAAAGGTAATCATCAACATCAGACTTATCACTAAGGTTAGCCAGCTAGCTTGTTGCTAACATTACTCGCTATTGTCCGCTGGCTAGCTTGTTTGTAAAGCTACTCACAATTGTCTGCTTTTGCTTGCCTGTTACTATAAATGTGTGGTTAAAGTAGCCATTTATGAGCATTATGTGCTTTGGCAGTGCAAACGAAATACACTTTTTCATTTACACTCTGTCCATGTTTATTTTCCCAATATGGAAGCCTCCATGCAGGAGGACATTATTACAACTTACAAATTACCTCTTAGTTAAGTGGTAGCATCCATCCATCCATCCATCCATCCATCCTCTACCGCTTACTCCTTTATCAGGGTCAAGGGGAACCTGGAGAATATCCCAAGAAGCATCGGGCACAAGGCAAAGTGGCAGTACATCGCAGGGCACAACCACATACACACTCACACACCCATTCATACACTACGGACACTTCAGACACGCCAATCAGCCTACTATACATGTCTTTGGACTGGGTGAGGAAACCGAAGTACCCGGAGGAAACCCCCGACACGAACATGCAAACTCCACACACACATGGCCCCGGTGGGACTTGAACCTCGGACAAACTGGAGGTGTGAGGCGAACGTGCTAACCACTAAGCCACCTTGCGCCGTTTAAGTGGTACCACGAGGGCATTATTAACCTAGACACTGTTTTACCCGTACAATATAAAAAAATAAGCACAAAGACAATTTTGAAAAAAAGAGCACAATTTTTTTTTGTTTTTAAATAAAAAAGTGCTTTATGTTGTAAAGGATTATCTTGTTTGTCCTAACAGGATAGACACCCTTACTGTTTCCTACACAACAGTATAGACAGGACATTTATGACATAAAAAGGGCTAACTGCCCTCTTCCACATACATGACCTCACAGACACCCACCACTGTCTAGTGTCACTGTGACTGACCGGTGAGAGAGAGTATGCAATCCCTCCCACCCACAAAGCAAGGTCAGTTTTGCTCTTTAGACACTCTTTAGACGGCTGTGGCAACGGTGAGATTTGAAATTGCGATCTCTTGATGATAGAGCAATTGCTTTTGCCTTGCTCCAGTTGGGAGCCTTTATTATTATTTTTTATTATTATTAAAATGATAGAAGTTAAAATAATTATCAGGTTACTGGACTTATTACAGTTCACAATGGCTGAAAATTATAACAGGGCTGAAGAGACACTGTGACACTGTGATTTTTTTTATTTATTTAAGTCTATTTAAGTCTTTAAGTCCTATTCTTAGTTGTGCTCTGTATGAGCAGTTTGTCTCTTGCCTTTCTTGAATGTCTTTTGCCTTCCTCTTGTTGTCTGAAATTTTATCTTCCCCTCTCCACGCAAAAACACACACACACACACACACACACACACACACAAACACACACACACACACACACACATATTGTGGATGCATCTTTTCCTTTTTCCATCTTCACCTCTCAAAGTCATTTATTATTATCCTTAAAAAGTGCTCTCTACTTTATGGGACTTGTTATGGGAACTCTGTGACCTTCCAGTCCCATGGCTCTGGAGCTGCGAGGTGTCACACACAGAGGCTCTTCTCCCTAGTTTTAATTAACACTGGCACCAGGAGATTGATGGAAAGGAGACACAGCTTGTTGGGTTTGCCACTACCCCCTGGAAGGGGTGTGGGTGTGGCAATTAAAACCTGGGTGAAGTGTGGCAGCACACACAGCAGGATGGAGGGACAATTGGAGGAAGGGAGGAGAGAGGGCTTAGGGGACGGATTGAGATTTCATCACCACTTTTGAGCAGTTCACAAAAAATGCAGGAACATGTTCCAGGTGTCTGTGTGTATGACAGCAACACTGACAGTGTTATTTGATGGACAAGTGTGGCAGTGTATTTTTGTGATCATGTGCCAATTCCACATACAGAATGTAGATTTCTTGCTGAGGGCATTTACGTGTGTTTTGAAAGAGGTTGTGATAGGGGTTGAACGACTATAAATTTTTTACTAGCTGAATGGTAATTCAAAAAAATAGCAGATTGGGTGTCTGTCTTTTAAGGCTGTTTTATTAGTGCAATTAAATGCTGATAAACAACAAAAACTGAGTCAAACTGCACTTCAATAAACAGCTATAAACAGTCTATAGATTGCATTTCCAGCTTCATTGCTCTTTCTGTTAACAACAAAAATAAATAAATCAGTGTAACAAATGTGCAAATAGCTAAAATCTGTGTATCATATTATACTATTTTAAGGATAGACCAATTGATAAAATGCATTTTGAGTGGACAACATACTTGGTCTGCTGAAATCACTGATTCTGCAACTGAGAGAGATCAGCATTGAAGCTCAAGTCCATCAACAAAGCTCTGCTTATAGCACTATGACCAGCCTTTCATTGATGGAAGATGCTACAGATGTCTGCAGCAGCATATGGGAAGCTTTTCCAGACTGATAATGACCCGGGCACTGAAACGCCACACTCAACTCCGGCCTCAGTAGCTTCTGAAACTGACTCTGGATGGGTGTCTATCAGATATCATGTACTGCTTGGAACTTCTGTAACTGAGTGGGGCTGGATAGTGATGTGTGACTTGAGGCACAGAATGCACTTTTTCGTAAAGCTCTGGTCATATCAGAATTCACTAAAGTTACAGTATAAGTATGTTATTTCAATTTTACTGATCTTTAAACAACAACAAAAAGAACTGCAAGAGGAATTCCACGAGGAGCAGGCAGAATGGTATTAAAATACAGTGTCACATTCAGTATTACCCCTCTCAGCATGCGTAGGAGTTCTCAGCATTGCAAAAGCTGCTTGTTCAAAGTTTTCAACATGCTTTTGTTATTGTTTCTCCTCCCCTGTTAGCTCATTGGTTTTCGTTAGTTCTGACTGCTATCATTGTCACCTGTGTCTTGTACTTAGTTAATCATGCTATGTATATAATTTCCCGTTTGTGTTTAAAGTAATTGCATATTCAGGGTGCTCGTTTGATGTTTCTTGTATTTTGTTTCTCACTATCCAAGTTATTTCTGTGGTATTTTACGTTCATTCATTTAAATAGTAAATGCATTTGTATTGTGATTTTGTGCGCTTGCTGTCTGATGGCAAGACTATACGTGAATAAATCCCATTTCTCCTAATGTTACGTAAGCCTGCCGTCTTAAAGACCTAATCTGAAAGAAAGATCCCATCTAGTGAAGACAATACCCTTTTAAACGAGACATTCTAGGCTGGATGTCTGTGGGAGAAGCCGATCTCCTGCTGACACAATATCTGCGGAAAGGAAGGAAGCCTAATTCTGTGTGATACCTTTTCTTGACTTGCCCTTGCTTCTGACTGCATGCTATAACTTTGGCTTGAAAAACAGGACGAGCCTCAAACAGCCGCAGGTCTTTACTGTAAAGTCAGAAAGGACACAGATCAGGGTGACTGGTTTAAAGAAATTCCTGCTCTCAAGTGAAATGACAAAACGGTGCCATGAGGCAACTGAATCATAATTGTGGCATATGGAGTATAAACCAATACAAAGATTTTCTATCAGTAGACCTTGTTACTTTCATCAAACTCCTTGATTTCACTGGATAACAAATTTTTAGAAAAGTTTTGCTTCCTGAAACGTTTTTGGTGAGTATGATAGCCCTATTCAAAGTGAACACTAATATAGTTTCAGATTGACTGTATCACGTAAGAATTTTGAGAAACATGAAATGAATTTTCATTGACTACAAAGTGTTTAATCGCATAAAGTGTCTAACACACTGCATAAGTTTAATGGGGCTAAATGTGTTTTGCTCCTGATTTTCGTTTGTACTCAGTGTCTGGTCCATCTTGTTGCAGTGTCCAACAATAGTCAGCCAGCATTGATGGATTCCAGTTGCCCTGATTCCGTTTTTCCATTGTGGCAATGTCCTGGTGAAACCTTTCACCATGTTCGTCACTGACTTCTCCAAGATTTGTTGGGAAGAAGTCCAAGTGTGAATGCAGGAAATGAATCTTCAGTGACATGTTGCACTTCATGGTTTTGTATGCTTTAAGAAATTTGTCAATCAGCTTAATGTAGATTGGTGCTCTGTGGTTGCCAAGAAAATTCTCAATGACATCCTTGAATGCTTTCCAGGCCCCACTAACAGATCTTTGAACCGCTTGTCATTGATGACATGTCTGATCTGGGGCCCAATGAAAATGCCTTCTTTAATCTTGGCATCAGTTATTCTTGGAAACATTTGTTTCAAACAACGAAAACCTTCACCTTCCTTGTTCATCGCTTTCACAAAATTTTTCATTAGTCCCAGTTTTATGTGAAGAGGAGGCAAAAATATTTTTTTCGGATCAACAAGTGGTTCGTGTGCCATGTTTTTCTTTCCTGGAACCAAATTCTTACGGAGTGGCAAGTCCTTTTTAATGTAATATGACGCTTTATTACGGCTGTCCCATTCACAAATGTAACAACAGTACTTGGTATATCCGAACATTCCAAGTAGCAGAGCCACTATCTTTAGATCTGCACAGATGTTCCAGTTGTACTTGGTGTACTGGATGTGCTTCAACAACAGTTCCATGTTTTCATATATTTCCTTCATGTTTGCACCATAGCCAACCGGTATTGAAGGGTGGATATTGCCATTGTGTAACAAGACAGCCTTGAGGCTTAACACTGAAGAATCAATAAAGAGACGCCATTCTTGTGGGCCATACTCGCAACCTAAAGATGTGAACAACCCTTCAATGTCAGTACAGAAAATGAGGTTGTGTAAAAAGCTTTGTTAAATCATCTTGGCGGCTTCGAAAGACAGAAATTTTTGTATCTTTTGACAGCAAACACCATCCTTGCAGTCTTGAACCCAGTAGTTCTGCTTTTGCTTTTGACAAAGCTAAGTCCCTCACCAGGTCTTTTAATTCGGACTGTGTTATTAGATGAGGTTTACCAGACGTGTGGTTTAAAATCCGGACCAATGTCACTGTCTGTGCTCAGGTGGTGCATTGCAGCATCTTCATCTGTTTCGTCTAAGCTCCATTTCTATGGTGGCTCTGGTATCGGAAGACTGTCGTCATATGGCACTGGTCTTATGGCTGAAGGCAGAATTGGGTATTCAATTGATTTCTTATTTTTAGCAGAAAATCCAGAAACATTAGTCAGGCAAAAGTAACAGTCCATCACGCGATCCTTCTGCTCTCGCCATATCATTGGGACAGCAAACGGCATTGCCTTCCGAGTACCTCTGAGCCAAGCTCTAAGATCAACTGCACATCTTGCACAACAAATGTGAGGAGCCCAGGCCTTGTCTTGATCACCAATCTTACAACCAAAGTACAGGTCATATGCTTTCTTAACAAGTCCAGTCATTGTTCGTCTTTGAGGCTTAAGCGTGTACTCGCGACAAATGAGCAGGACGTATCACGGCTGTTGCGACATTGGCGAGACATTTCTGCTGTCACCAATCGTCCTAAGTCTATAACTGGCTTACTTCTAACATAACTTACATTAGACAATGCTATGATTTGAAACAGTCACAATAAGATACATACAAACTGATATCTACATAATATGTAGGCTATCATCTGCATATGCGCGCTGCTTTTATAGCCTTTTCAGGCAGCATCTATCCAGCCAAGGCATGTCTGGGCATGCCCAAGCTGTAACAGTAAATGGTAAATGGCGCACTTATATAGCGCTTTTATCCAAAGCGCTTTACACTGTGTCTCATT
>JAFFST010002847.1:44847-56309 GCA_022414735.1 Noturus placidus | reverse complement strand
TGTATGGATTTATGAAAATGAATCATATGTAATTAAATCACATGTACATGAATCATAGGTAAATTGATCATATGTAATCTGTTATTGGGGTAAAAAAAAAAAATGTTGATTCTATGTTGATTCTGTATATATCTTGTTGTACTCTGAAAAGTGTATGAGAATCAATAAAAATTGTTAACAATAAAAACATGCAATGGGTCAGGCGATCTGCAAACAGGCATAAACGAGAACGTTTATGCCTGCAAGGCAAGAATCCAGACCAAGAAACTAGAAACAAAATCAAAGAACATGAATCAAAATGACGAACAGCGTACAAATGATTGGTATGGTGATAACACTCAATACTTTCCAAAGAGAGAATACCTCGAAAGTCCCTTTTAAACTGTGGTGAGATTTTGTGTGAGGTTGGATGCAGGTGTGCGTTATTAGAATGAATGAGTGTTCTGGGAATTGCGGTCCAGGGTGGCCATGTTTGTAGGCCGCGGTGCAGGATGGGAAATGTAGTCACTGGTTTGCTGTGATTATGTAGCTAGAACTTCAGAAATTGCAGTTGAATATACCTACCCTATACTGTATGTATGTGCACAAACTAGAATTAATCAATTTAAAATATTTAGCATAGTTTCCAAAACTACCATATGCACTAATCACAAGCTTATACATACTTAACATTCTATTCTATTCTAATTACATATGTCAAAATATAACTAATGCTCAGTGACTGTAGTAATAGCCTTTACCTGATAAGAGCTGTTAGCTTGGAAGAAGCCATTAAAAATGCCATGCATGCATGAACCCATTAGCCTAGTTTGGCCACTGAATTGTCCCCTCACATGTAAACACCCAAGAAAAAAAAGCTCTTCTGAAAATGCAGTTAAGGGGCTGGAAGTTTTGGTACTGACTGCTAATGAGAGAGATAGATAGAGAGGGAGGGAGGTGGTTGGTGGAGGTGGTGGGCTTGGCTAGGGGAGCGTGCAGTTAGCAGTGATCCTGTGGCCTGTAATGGTGTTTCGGACTGTGGCTCAGAGAGAGCTGCCTGCATGGCTGCATGTTCAGCAGGCCATAACTAGCACAGACAGCTGCAATCAGCCTCAGCCACCTTCCACACATTGAGCAGGGACAAAAAGAGCATTCAAATAAGCAGAAAAACATAGTTTCCATTCTGTCATTTATAGTATTTTCCTACAGTGTCAATTTTTTTTCATTCAGTCACATTAACACTCACAAACTCATGAACACAATTTCAGTTTCATTAACAATATTACGAGGCACTTCTAATTCAATTCTAGGAAAACCCATAAACACACGAGGTGAAATAAGTAAATTTATGACGTTATAGATCTGCTCATGATGGTCTCCTTATGCATGTCACTTAGTTTATAGAAATTCTTGTAGTACACCCATGAGACATATACAAACTGTCAATAAGATTAGATCTGATATATGTGAGATACCTTGGGTTTATTTGTAATTAACTCTTATTCCAGATCATTTTCATGGTACCTGCGGACACATAACCACAAACATATCTAGTTACACAACCTAATGTTCAAATAGCCTTCATGTGTTATTGCTTCATTATTTTTTAACATCTTTTCCTCATAGGAGAAAAGACATTACTCCATTTATTGTGCCAGATGCAAGCGTGGTTATTAATATAAATGCAATTTCTGTTCTGAATCAGTGATGGCTCTAATATTACATGGAGGTCTAATGTCTAATATGTATCAATAGTTTGAAAATGAAACTATGCAATTAGTGGGGCAATAATGTGGGGTGAAGTACAGTTTAAGGCAGATTGGACAGCTGTATATGTGATGAATTTTTTTAAAGTGTTTTAAGTCCATAATGCTCTAGATACAAGCATTGTTTCCTCCAAATATCAAACACAGTAAACAGAAAAGCTATATTCCTTTTGTTATAATAATAATAATAATAATAATAATAATAATAATAATAATAATAAGAAGAAGAAGAAGAAGAAGAAGAAGAATCACTAAACCTACAGTTTACAGTGTACTACAGTGTACAGCACAAACCAATGTTTTGGCCTTGTTGTTCCAATAGTTTTGGAGGGGACTGTAGGTAATCAAGTTGTACTGCAGATCTTGTGACTACATGTAGCTCATGTGTATAGTACAGAAACATCGCTAAGGAGAAAAGACAAACAGTGGCGAAGAACTCACTATAGAGCTCCATGTTTAGAAGCTCTAATGCTCATTTGCATTAATGTCCATTCTCCATTGCTAGACATGCTGTATTTTTATCTCCCAGACTAAAGCAGTGATTCAGACTAGAGCTCTTATCAGAGCTGTTCTCAACTTACTTCTGCTGTCTCTTGCAGAGGGCCAGGAAGTAAAGGTTGGGGAGTACAATGCCATCGCCGACGTTCTGGACCTTATCAACAACACCATGAGGTTCCAAGGTAAGGAAAGTCCAGCACAGTGTGGCCTTGTGAGTGTGTGTGTGTGTGTGTGTGTTTGTTTCTGTCTTCTTTTATCATTTGTCTGATCTAATGAATAATTTATTAGTTTGTTTATTCCTCCATCGCTTTTTTGAGTTCACATTCTTTGTAAACTTCGTCATGTTTGATTCCCAGCATTTTCTTCTTTATACCATACCAATAACACACACACACACACACACACACACACACACACACACACACACAAAAAGACACACAGCGTTACAAGGAAATGCTTCTTTTTGATGTCAGGCATGTCCTCAAATAGAACTTGGTAAGACAAGCCATAGGAATCAATTGGAACACAGACAAAAGCTTGCAAAGTAAGCAAAGGAGAAAAGAAGTGACAAAACACTGTGGTCACTGACCACAAACACAGAACAGAGGGTTGTTTGCAAAGTCCGGTTAACTCAAATAAATAGACTCAAGATAATTTGCCTTTGAATTGTGTTTAAGACCATTATAGTGTGGTGAAGCAGCCTGTTTCTCAGGACCTTTAAACTGCTGACTACTGAGTAGCTTCTTCATACCATAGATATGAAGCTAAATAATAAATAGACCCGTGAAATAAATTCTGAAATACAGTATCTCACAAAAGTGAGTACACCCTTCTAAATTTTGTAAATATTTGATGATATCTTTTCATGTGACAACACTGAAGAAATGACACTTTGCTACAATGTAAAGTAGTGAGTGTACAGCTTGTGTAACAGTGTAAATTTACTGTCCCCTCAAAATAACTCAACACACAGACATTAATGTCTAAACCGCTGGCAATAAAAGTGAGTACACCCTAAGTGAAAATGTCCAAATTGGGCCCAATTAGTGTTACAAGGTCTCAGGTGTGAATGGGGAGCAGGTGTGTTAAATTTGGTGTCATTGCTCTCACACTCCCTCATACTGGTCACTGGAAGTTCAACATGGCACCTCATGGCAAAGAACTCTCTGAGGATCTGAAAAAAAAGAATTGTTGCACTACATAAAGATGGCCTAGGCTATAAGAAGATTGCGAAGAACCTGACACTGAGCTGCAGCATGGTGACCAAGACCATACAGCAGTTTAACAGGACAGGTTCCACTCAGAATGGGCCTTGCCATGGTCGACCAAAGAAATTAAGTGCACATGCTCAGCGTCATATCCAGAGGTTGTCTTTGGGAAATAGACATATGAGTGCTGCCAGCATTGCTGCAGAGCTTGAAGGGGTGGGGGGTCAGCCTATCAGTGCTCAGACCATTCGCCGCACACTGTATCAAATTGGTTTGCATGACTGTCGTACCAGAAGGAAGCCTCTTCTAAAGACGATGCACAAGAAAGTCTGCAAACAGTTTGCTGAAGACAAGCAGACTAAGGACATGGATTACTGGTACCATGTCCTGTGATCTGATGAGACCAAGATAAACTTATTTGGTTCAGATGGTGTCAAGAGTGTGTGATGGAAACCAGGTGAGGAGTACAAAGACAAGTGTGTCCTGCATGGTGGTGGGAGTGTCATGGTCTGGGGCTGCATGAGTGCGGCCGGCACTGGGGAGCTACAGTTCATTGAGGGAACCATGAATGCCAACATGTACTGTGACATACTGAAGAAGAGCATGATCAGTATGCAGTATTCCAGCATGATAACAACCCCAAAAACAACTTCAAGATGACCACTGCCTTGCTAAAGAAGCTGAGGGTGAATGTGACCGACTGGCCAGGCATGTCTCCAGACCTAAACCCTATTGAGCATCTGTGGGGCATCCTCAAACGGAAGGTGGAGGAGCATAAGGTCTCTAACATCCACCAGCTCTGTGATGTCATCATGGAGGAGTGGAAGAGGACTCCAGTGGCAGTCTGTGAAGCTCTGGTGAACTCCATGCCAAAGAGGGTTAAGAGGGCTGGAAAATAATGGTGGCCACAAAAAATATTGACACTTTGGGCCCAATTTGGACATTTTCACTTAGGGGTGTACTCACTTTTGTTGCCAGCGGTTTAGAGATTAATGTCTGTGTGTTGAGTTATTTTCTGTGTGTTGAGATATTTTACACTATTACTCAAGCTGTACACTCACTGCTTTACATTGTAGCAAAGTGTCATTTCTGCAGTGTTTTCACATGAATAGATATAATCAAATATTTACAAAAATGTGAGGGGTGTACTCACTTTTGTGACATACTGTATATATATGAGTATATTCTTGTCAGTTCCTTCTGCTTTTGCATATTTTCATGTTTTGAATTATATATCACAACCTCAGCCAAAACACTTATATACACTGTATTCAGGGCAGAGTTGAATTAAGCATGCACAGTGTATTCACAATATCCTTCCTTCAAACTCATGACTTAGATTTAGGTTATTACCATCCATGCACAATGCTATTTGAGACATATATTGTAGATCATTAAACCAATCAGACATAACATTAAAACCACTGACATTGGAAGTGAATAACATGGATTATCTTATTACAATGGCACCTGCCAAGGGCTGAGATTTTTTCAGCAAAATTGAAAAGTCAGTTCTTAAAGTTAATTTGTTGGAAGGAGGAAAAATGAGCGGATCTGAGCGACTTTGACAAGGGCCAGATTGTGATGGCTAGACGACTGGGTCAGAGCATCTCCGAAACGACACTATGGGAATAAAGCAAGCCAGCAGAGGCAATGCGAAACATTGCTGCAGGCCAAGTATACCCCTTCATGGCATCAAATTCTCTAATGGCAGTGGACTCTTTCAGAAGGATAATGTGCCCAGCCACATTAAAAAAAATTGTTCAGGAATGGTTTCAACATAACAAAGAGCTCAAGGTGTTGACTCAGCCTCCAGATTTCCCAGATCTCAATCCAATCATGCATCTGTGCATGGACAAACAAGTCCGATCCATGGAAGTCCCGCCTCACAATTTACAGGACTTAAAGGATTGGTGTCAGATACCACAGCACACCTTCAGAGGTCTTGTAGAATCCGTGCCTCAATGGGTCAGAGCCGTTTTGGTGGCACAAGGAGGACCTACACAATATTAGGCAGGTGGTTGTAATGATATGGCTGACTGGTGTACATATGACCTTATAATAGTAGACAGTAGTCAATAAACTCCCAAACTGTGGTATAAATGACCAGAACCAAAAGTTTTCAATCATCAGTTATTTCACCAACAAAAGATAGTGGAGAGAATCTTATTCAAATACAAAATGATAGATACAAATTTATCTAGTAGTTTGATGAAATTGAAAATGAATAAGCCAAAATGCCCAATATCTATCTATCTGTCCCATCACTCTCACTCAAAGAAGTAAGAAACAGCAAAGCTCTGAAAACCATGTGTAATTTAGTTCAGCTGACAGCATGGCAGATTCTGACAGGATTAAAGAATCAGAAGCTAAACTCAAACCATTAGCATAAAACTCTGCTATTGTTTAACTCAGTGCTTTAGCGGTGTTTAACTCGGTGCTTTAGTCCTTTCTCAACTGGGTGATCTTTCTGACGTGTGAAAAAATCACATTATATGCTGTTTATCTGAAAATGGCATTTTAGAGAAAATGTAAGCATGCATAAAGTGTCATTTCTCCTTTAGACTTAGTGAGTGTGTGTCCATCCTAGGTGTGGAGCCTCCCAAAGACCGGACATTTGTGCGTCTAGAGCGACGCCATATCAATGTACCACTTTACAGCATCCTGTCCACCATCACTATCCTCGGCATGCTCATGGCAGGCGCCTTCCTCTTCTTCAACATCAAAAACCGAAACCACAGGTCAGGATGGGGTTAGGCACGTCATACTCTTACACCAGGAGTTCTCAAACATTCCACAGCCAGGGACCACTTTAACTGTAAAATCAATTCCACTGTGTATAATAAACTATATAAGTATTAGGCTCGTTATTTAAATATGTTTAATAATAAGTTTGCTTTGTATTGGAACAAATAGAGCATTTTTTTTTTGTCTCCACTGACAGAACACGTTTGATTTATGTAAACATTATTTATTAATATTGCACACTAAACCCATTCTGTTCTAGTGACCAGTCATATAGAATAATAACTCAATAATAAATATATTAACTTTGATAATGGTCGTTTGTGATTTTCACTTCTGTAACAAAATTTTTAAAAAATCACAAACTATAATTTACAGACCTCTGGAGGTCCTCGACTCCACTTTGAGAACCAGTGCCTTACACTATGTAATGAATGGGATGTGTGTGTGTGTGTATGTGTGTGTGAGAGAGTACAATGTTCTCTTTTGTCTTTGCACAGACTGATTAAAATGTCCAGTCCTTACATGAACAACCTGATCATCCTCGGAGGCATGCTGTCATATGCTTCCATCTTCCTTTTTGGCCTGGACGGTTCCTTTGTCTCAGACCAAGCGTTCGAGACCTTGTGCACTGTGAGTAGTGACTGTTATTTTAGTAACATCTGTGTTCTGACATGAACAGGTGCAGCCAAATGTAATTAAAGAACAATTCCACCTTCACTCTCCATACACTGGCATACTATATAATCCTGAGCTTCCCTTCAGATGATTCTGGCAAGTTGTCCTTCTACTCCTTGTCAGAACTTGACAATCTCAACCTCTATTTAATTAAGAAGTTTTGATTGCTGTGAACGCATAAGTCCTTGGGGAGAGTCCAAAAATTGTGTTGTGTGTGACGTATGATAGTAGCCTGAGCCAAGTCCAGCCACTCCACATAGCCGAGACAAAGGCTGGCGTTCTGATAGCAGTGATGATGGATGCCAGCCGAGCAATCAGTATTCCTGCAGACAACTCTGATAAAACGAGCCATCATTGTGTCTGTGCTTAAGCTCTTTCGTTCTAATGTTTCCTGAGTGATGATAGTTTGATGGCAGTGCTTTTGGGGTAAATCAAACTAGGAAATAGAGATAAGGTGTTTATCCTCCTCTTTCTTAAAGTGGAAGTATCTTTGGTAATACTTTCCTTAAGGCTGGTGTCCATAGGACTACATGATCTCCTCATAAGCCGTGAATGACAACTGACATACTGAATGTCTGTGTAAACAGTTTTCAGTGCTTATTCAGCATCAGAATATTTATTTTGCCAGTTTTGATATGCATTGTCTCAGACCTTTGTGTAAGGAATAAATCAGAATGGGGTGTGCTGTTATAGGAGGGAACATGTGTGTGCACGTGGTTATAATTTTTAATGTATTAATGAATGTCACAACCTGCTTTTTAACCATTTATATTTAAGTAATGTGAACTGTCAGAGCTACTGCTACTACTGCTGTAAATTACTCAATACCTCTAATCGAATCTGACAATTCAATAAATTGTCAAATGTATATTTTCTTTAACACTAACCTGGTTTAGTTATGTGACCCACCATTGTGAACCAGTTGTCATGATATCCCACCATCGAAAATCATAACACAACCTTAGGTCAACAAAAATCATTAACAAACAAAAAAATAATCAACACAGATGTGATGTCAACTTAAAAATGCATACAGAAGCAGAATATAGTATTAGAAAGGTTTACACAAGTTAGGAGAGTTGTAAAGAAGGGCTTGTGTAGGTGTTACGTAGCTCTGTAGCTCTACCAGGCTTAAATGATGCATTACTGAATCTTCCTTTTTGAGGTCTATGTTCTAGTGAAAAGTCAAAAAGGATCTTCTCCATTTTAGTGCAGACTGTGCTCGAGTCAAATCACTCTTTGTTGGAATTCTTTTATTTTCCACAAAATGATTTAATGACTACAAACCAAAGCTTCCTAGAATTGAAAGGATCAGAGCAAGTTGTTTCCAGCAGTAACACAACAGATACTCAGAGATCTACAATGCTTCATTGGATGTAAACAAATTATTTGGTTGCCTCAAACTATCCAGCTCTGTAATTGAATCTTTCACAAAAAAATAGGGATATTGTTTTATGGCTCAAAATTATTGCCGTTCATTATAGTCTTTAGCTTTTATATGCATATGTACGAGTTCTTCTTCAGTAATCTCAAAAATAAATGAGTTCCCAATGCTGAAATCACTCTCCTCAGATTTATTCATCACAGATTTATTCTGGCAACAGAAGAGGAACAGTTTTTATCATGCAGTGCTTTGCACAGAAAAAAAAAATAGATTAAATTGAGGGGAAATGGAAAAAAAAAAGGAAACAACAATGACAACAATGACAACAAGAAACATAATATGATGATAAAGATGAAAAACAAGAAATGCTACAGATCTATTTTTGGTCAAAGAGTGTTAGATCTTTCACTGTTTTCCTGCTATCTAGCTTAACTTCAGGAGTTACATTTCAAGATGTATGAGCCTGTCTCACCCCTGACTCATCTCACAAGCCTGTAAGAAACTATTTTATCAACAGAGTAGCAGAGCTGCAGCAATAAATGCCACAACATTTTGTTTTCTAATCGTACAATACATTCGATCCATGTAGTTATGAAATTCTTGGCTGTTGGTTGGAAGGGAAATTATCTTGAGGTTACTGGCTGTTAACAATTTCACTCTCAGACTTTAATCTGAAAAAAATAACACCTGGACTGGATTTGTGATGAAATGACGTGTCACTGGTTGTTGGTTAACAAGGTTAAAGTCCACATCAGTGTTTCCAGCAGAAGCCATGGCTGTATAACAAATTTTATGAAGCTGAAATGGAAAAATCTTAGATATAGTGTAGTTGATTTGCTGTGTAGTTTTATGGTAGTGCTAAGCTACAGGGTTTGTAGAGAAATGTGTATCTTACAGTGCATACACATTGTAAAGAAACAAAGCAACTGTTAAGAGTAATTTTATATTTTATAAAGTGTGACACGGAGCTGCGATTCCTGCAATGAAAGAAAAAGAAAAACCATCAACCTTTTTGTAACACAATCATGTGTATAAATGAAAAATATATACATTTTTAATCAAACCTTAAAGGTGCAGTAGGCAAGTTTAAAAAAAAAAGCAATTGGCAAGACTAGCTCTCAAAAGACTTGAATTTAATTTCAAAAGATTTGAATGTAATTTTTTACTCCTTGAGTCTTCCCCCCATTCCCGCCCGAGCACACACTCCCCGAACACTTACGATGTTTCAACTAGAGTTAGCACTAGAGTTAAGGACTGTCATGACATCACTTTCACGTGGACACAGAAATTCAACTTATTCAAGTTATTCTATAGTTATACAGTAGTTATTCTATTATAGTTATTCTATAACGCTATGAACACACAAAGTCTGGCTCATAATATTTAATATGGATGTTCATGAATGCAGTTGCTGTCTTTATTTCCTTACTGCTTGATCTGCTTGATGCATTGTGTGAAGCCGGCCAGTCGAACAGTTCGAAGCTTTATATCCGATTACCTTTGCATACCTGTCCTGTAGCAGCGTCACTAATTCTGTGTCCAGATCCATCCTCATTACCAGTACGGAAAAGCACGACCAGTGTTTATTCTGGTTTTACTGTGTTTCTTGTCAATAATTTTTTGAAGCTAAGCATAGTTTTTTGGCTCACAGGAGAATCACCTGACTGCAGATTTGTGAGTGAGATTGGGAAGCATGAAAGGGCTTTGGGGAGTGTCTGTAAAATGAATGACAGGAGGCCAATCCCAACACAAACAAGCCTACACTAACACAAACTTCCAGACCGGAAGACAGGTATCCAAATGGGTTTTCTCAGCCACATAATACACTTGTGCTGAGGCCATGGCTTAAAACATTGTTTTATCATTTCTACATAATTTTCCACATTAGACTATTGCACCTTTAAAAAAGCTGAACAGTACACGCCCACGAATTAGACCATTAACAGTCGCCACACCTCCAACCTGAAAGCAACACCAGTGACGTTTTAGTTGCTAGTGTGAACGCAGTTTTTTCTTGTCATAGTACATAGTAAAATAAAAAAACAGAGTGATTCTTCATTGATCATTGCAATGTGAACCATCAGTAAGTGAAAGCTTTGTTTGGAATCGTTCTAGCTGAAATGATGTGTCTCCTCTGCAGGTTCGCACATGGATCCTCATTGTGGGTTACACGACAGCATTTGGAGCCATGTTTGCTAAGACCTGGAGAGTACATGCCATTTTCAAGAATGTAAAAATGAAGAAGAAGGTAAGCATTTTATTTATATACGCATGAGTCATTTTCAAATATTGAGCTAAAGTGCTTTTCAGTTTAGCTCCACTCCTGGACAATACTGTATTAAGAGCTAAATCAAAAAAGGCAAAATTTTTCATTAGCTAGCCCGCTGGGAAGGTGAAAGCTCCATTGTGCTGCCTGATCCTGATCTATTGGTTGCTGAAGAACCTAAATGACTAGGGCAGTGGTGTAGGGCAGGTAACTAAGCAGTTAACCTCAACTGTTAAAGCTCTAGGTCACTGATCAGAAGGTCAGGGTTTCAAGCCCCGGCACTGCCAAACTGCCAATGTTGGGCCCTTGAGCAAGGCCCTTAACCCTCTCTGCCATATGGGCACCGTATCATGGCGGACCCTGTGACCCAACTTCCTAACAAGCTGGGTTATGCGAAGAAGAAAAGAATTTCACTATAATTGTCAGGTTTAAAATCCTGCAGCATAAAGAATAGTTACACACGGAAAGACCGAGACAGACACTCCTTTAACGTTTTACTCGCGAGGAGAGTGACCAGAGACCGGGTCAGTTACAATCTCCGGAAAACTCTGCCCGATCTCTGCTCTGCCTCACTTTTTATTAATTTCAGATAACTTCAGATAATTTCAGTTCCGGTAACCAAGGGGAGGGGTGAAACATACTGGTACCGGTTGATTACACACACACATAGCAAATCATAACGTCAGCAGAGAAGCAATAACAAACATCTAGTTCTAGTTTTATCTATTGAAAACAGCCTTGGCAGTTTGGCTCGTGCGTACTTTTGTACCGTATGTTCTAAACATATTACAAGAGATAACTTCTAGCCTAAGCAAGATTATAAGCATTTATTCTAACATTTATTCTAACATTTCCCTCCTGTTTATCACTTGTAATTATTTGTCTTCTCTTATACAGTCTCTTCATATTGATTTTCGACTGCTAGGTCATGTCACAAC
>JAFFST010002847.1:19022-35821 GCA_022414735.1 Noturus placidus | reverse complement strand
TGTGTGTGTGTGTGTGTGTGTGTGTGTGTGTACATATAAAAATAGCAAGACCTGTACATTATAGTAATAATGTAGCTTATTCTGCATCAAACTTCATCTCAGTCAGCAGGTTTTCATCATGGAAACGCAGCTTCCACATTTTCTCTTGTGTCAGTTCTTTTGCAGTTATTATGTTTTTTTTTCCCCCACATGAATAGTACACAGTGCCATTGCAAAGGATAGTACTGAACTCGACCATGAGGACATGTCTATAACACATTTTATTGACAAGAGTACCAAAGAATAAGCATTATAGAAAATGGATGAATGGATGGACAAGAGTACCTTCAAATGGTCACTTAACATACTGTATATAATTGTATTGTGTCATACAATCTAAATACTGTATGAAATATGCTGATCTTCTATCTTTCCAAATGTTTGACTGTTTACTTGAGCACTTCACCTCGGGCTGATTGAGGATAAAGGAAACCTCTTCCTTTTTCCTCACAATTTTCATGACTCTTGCAAGCTAAGCATAGGCCAGGTTAGTTATGATTGACCTTTTGCGTGTGGGTTTTCAGGGACCTCTTGCCCTTGAAATGTGTGCCCACTTACTGGATCTTTCTGTCCTAATGTATTGCAATATTTCCAGTGGCACGAAAGGTTTAAGCTTGCCTTTGTTTGACCAATTCCAAAGCCATCAAAAGCCTATGGATCAAAACCAATCGTGAGCTCTATTCTGAGTCATGCAGCGGGACACCTGAAAGGAATCATTGCATTTCTGCAATGTGATACCTTTAAAGTGCACCCAGTGTCTCCTCTCCATGACCTTTCCTTTGATTCTGTCCGGGTCAAATGCTGTTAAATAAAAAGAAAAGATCAGACGGTGCTTTCATCGTCCGAAAGTTCAGTGTACTCCCTTTTGAATTGTAGGAGCATCGTCCACTTTCTTTCATTTCACACATTCACATCTGTCCAACTCTCTTTTGTTTTCTCGTTTCCTCCAGATTATCAAGGACCAGAAGCTGTTGATCATTGTGGGAGGAATGCTGCTAATTGATCTGTGCATTCTCATATGCTGGCAGATTGTGGATCCCCTGAAGAGGACGGTGGAAATGTACAGCTTGGAGGTTGGTTTGTGTGTTTGAAGTGTTTTCAGTGAGTCGCTGTCACTCCTCTCCTCTCTTAATCAGCTAGAAGCATAATAGTGGTTAGCTTTAGAAATCTCAGGTCTCAGGTGACTTGCATTATTTGTGGTCCAGGAAGTGAGCCATCCAGACCCTCCTTCTCCCATGGTGTTTTGGCACAAGCCATTGGGGGAAAAAATGCTTGGATGATCCTTTCTCTTACTGCTTTGTCAGGGATGACATGGGAAAGAGAATAAAGCTGTTTTTAGAATAGAGCTCTGCTTGCTATAAACATGTGCTAGGCCCTGTCACCACTGATTAGACACATTTAACTGAGCACATGCATTAGCACTTCAGTGTTGGCCATGACCATGTTCAGAGACCATACTGTGTGTTTGTGGGAGATTGGTGTGCAGACACCTGTTTCTATAGGTCATGAACTAAATCTGGTGTGTTGAACAGCATGTGCAGTGATATTGATGTTATTGAAACATTACATTGCATATCAATATTAGTGAGGTGTTCATGAAGCAGAGCAAGATATGGGTATAAAGATATTTTGTGTCTAGATAACTGGTAGAATCTTATAGCCATCAAAGCAATGACCAAAAAATCAATGCAAACTTTATTTTTGATATTCTGGTATAGACACTCTAGCTAGAAAATCTTTCTCTCTGGACTTGGTACTTGGTACTCTGGATTAGTCCCTTCCCTAAGGCACTGCAGCCTATGGATCCTGCTCCCATTAAACAGGCCAGAGCAGGGTGTATGAAGGTGAGCATTAGTTGCATCACTGTGCTGTCAGATGTGTTAGACCGATGGAATCTTGACTCTTCTCCTCCCTGAAGTCCAGGCTAGCTCAGATTGATTGGTACTAGGAAAAGGTCCATTAACTCCACCATCACTCCAGAGTACTTAGTGCCTTCTTTCCCTCCTTCTCCACTTCTGAAGCTATTCATGACACACTTTATACCATACATGTACTGTGGAGACCAGAGGGCTTTAAAACTCAGCAGTCATATAGGCACGTCTTTGTAGACATATTGCATGTATTTCTGTCAGGTCTTCTTCATTCAGTCAGATCATGTAGACGTATTTGTGTTGATTGAAAGGGCACTCATACTTGTAGCTTATTTGGTCCATTTCAACAAGTGGTACAGACCATCGAACCATGCCGTCTGGTTAATCAAGAGGCCCAAGTTCTTCCTTGAGTGTGGAGATATATGGCTCCATATTAACCACCTCAGGTGATTCACTGCCAAGTGTATAGGCATTCACACCTGGCAATTCCATGTCTCAAATGTTTTTTCATTGACTATTTGTGATGGGATTTTATTGTGTAAATTAAATAACCTTGGCTAAGCTGTCATTTAGTGCTGTCAGCAGAGGCCGGTAGTACCATGCAATAGTAATGTTATATGTACTTCACATTTTGGAGAAATGATTATAATTGAATATATATTTTTAATTATAATTATAATTACAAATTATACCCTTACTTTAGGCTTATTAAGCCAGAAATGTACATTTCCTTGGGCCATTTGATTCCTGCTAGCACCTACAATTTTTCCCAAATAAAACTGAGAATATAGTGCACTAAGTGTGTCTTCAGTCTTAAGTGTGCATTGACCAAGTTTCATTGTGCCCTGTGCTCCCTCACTGCTAGGCTGAAAGTCTTTTGCGCAGCAACATCCATAGCAAAGCTGTACTAGATCCCACCAAAGGAGCAGGAATTAACTGGTGGAAACTGGGCCATCTTTGGTGCAGAGTGCAATTACTTTACTAGTAGAAGGCACAGGGAGAAAAGGCGAGGGATTTTTAAAATAGATCTACTCTGGTAAGGTAGTTTAATGTACAGATTATATGTACGATGCATCTTGAGTGCTGCATAGATCTATTTGTGGATATAATTGCCTACAAGAGTGAAAAAGAGTGACTGTGTTTTGTAAACTATGTTGTAATAGAGGATATCTATACATCCAGACATTCTGTATGTGATTATGTTTGAAGGACAAAGAGCTGATTAGAATTCCACAGGGTCCTCGGGTGACACTCACCATGCTCACTCTTTTTCCAGTGCCAGCGCTGCAGTGCAGAAACACATAGTATTGCAGGAATCTGTTGCCATGGCAATAGCCATGGTTTCTGACACCCATAAACCAGCACCGCCATTCTTGATCTGTAGACAAAAAAGGAAAAGAAAGTAAACAGCGTGCCTTTTGACAGATACCTCACAACAAGGTGCCTCTTGACGCATACCAAAACAATGAGGCGTTTTTTGTTTTTTTATTATTCAAGAGTCATCAAAAGTTAGGGGGATATATAGCTTTTCATTTTTTACTATAATTATATATAATTAAGTGCAGCAACAGTGACAGGAATTTTTGCAATCTTTTCAAAATCACAATCTTTATCTACATCACATAAAATATTCATTCACAGACTGTGATTGTCGCAAGGATGCAGTCAACATACAGTGAAAAGAAATTCAGTAAATGTTAGAAACACCAACTGTTAGAAGCAGCAAGCCTAAACACTAACTAGAATTTTGAAAACACCCTTTGTTGCACTTGATTTTTTAGTTTTTTTTTTAGTTTCAAAATTAAATACATAAGGATCGTGAAAGTAAAGTGGTGTGAACAAAGCCCTGTTTTTCCTGATGTTTTGAGGAATCTGGAACACTAAGGATGTCAGTACACTCACTTAAAGACATACGCATTAAATTATTATGAAGCATGAGCTCTAGTAAGGCTGTGAAAACGAAAACTTTATTTTCTCTGTATTGTGAATACAATCTGAGACATAATATCAAGTACAAGAAGTGAGTCTTGAACACACTGTTGAGCATTTATGTATT
Source organism: Noturus placidus (assembly GCA_022414735.1). Classification (NCBI taxonomy): domain Eukaryota; kingdom Metazoa; phylum Chordata; class Actinopteri; order Siluriformes; family Ictaluridae; genus Noturus; species Noturus placidus. The sequence goes on along the minus strand of JAFFST010002847.1, from coordinate 31,855 downwards.
TTCATAGTGAATCCACCATTATGTTTGAAAAGGGTGAGTTTCTAATGCTGTGTGTCCACGTTTGAGTACCTGAAAACTGATGTGGTTGATGTGTTTTTCAAGTGATCTTGATTATATAAAAATGCTTCTGAGAAACAAATGCTTGAGACACTTAGGGGGGCATTGACCACGACAAATGGCATCAGTAGGTATTCGTAATTCTCAGATATGGTGCTAAAGGCAGTTTTCCATTTGTTTCTCTCTTTTGTATTCGGTCCATGTTGTAAGCGCTTCTCAGAGGGCTTAAAAACTCTTTTTTTTTGCACTAGTATTTTGTAGTACCATTGTGTGTTTGATGTCACTTCAGAGCACGCGTGGAAATGGTGTGCAGAATTTTGGTAAATAAGCCTCTCTAATTTCCTTTGCAGCTCTTTATGTTCTCATGTGACTGTTGAGCAGTTTGTCGGGTTCACATTGTTTCACACACCTTGATTCATGTGAATTCTTATTAAACTCTTATGAAACGTGAAACCATGCTGCTTTTTTACACACTTAACTGCACAATTCCTCTGCACATATTTCATTAACAGTTTAAAGATGTACATTTTTTTGGAATTGTTGAAAACCAGAGTAAATTCAATGATGATGTGCATATATATATATATATACGGTGGGGTATATATATATATATATATATATATATATATATATATATATTTTTTATTTCTTTTAAAGGCAAGGAGACGCCAGACTTTTGACTCCCCATGCAGCATATATTCTCCCCACCAGTATTTATATTCAAACATGCACTCACAGAAAATGTGGAATACACTTACGTGAGTTATACAACCACACAAATCTCCCATAAGCACAGAATTATTTCTGGGAAAACCTGACTATCTAAATGATGTTGACACTATGGACACACACACACACACACACACTGAGGCATCCATATGTTATGCATCTCCTTATCAATTACATCTCCTTTCATCAATTACAATTCTCTCTTTACCTGAATGTGAGTATGCTGCTCTCTGTCAAACTGTGGAGCGCTCACACACCCATTTTCTCATACACAGACACACACTCTCACTGTCCGTCTGCACAAACAATCCCCTCTCCCTCTGTAATCGCTCTCTCTCCCCTATTCCTATTCCCCACTTCCTCTCGCTCCCCTATTGCTCTTCCCCACTTCCTCTCGCTCCCCTATTCCTCTTCCCCACTTCCTCTCGGCTTCTCTTTTTCTCAGCAGGCAGGAAGGCCATGAGCCACCACTACTTTTGATGTGTTAATGCACTTTCAAAGATGGATATTTAATACAGGGAATAATTGGTCTGAACATGTAAGCTCTCATTATCGGCCGCTGAAGACGCTAGATAGGGGCTAGATATTGGAGTGTGGTCAGATTCAGAGTGGAGATTGCCAGGACAACTGAGTGCTCTCGTTACACAGCAGGAGAGCCATCATACACAAATACTCCTATGAGTTGGCCAAAAATTATAGAAATAAAAAATAAACCCTGTAATGGTTCTTCACATTGACTTGGCACATCTTGAGTCTTTGTCCTCCTTAGGAGTATTTGAGAAAGCACATCACAACGTCAAAGAAAACTGGGTTGGTTAATGACAAGTGTGTGTGTGTGTGTGTGTGTGTGTGTGTGTGTGTGTGTGACACTCCAGAATGAATACATATTTAGCAGTCACACATAGATTGTTACTTATTTTGTCATACTGACTGTCACTTCCAAAAATATTGGTGCCATTTATGAAAAGGAACAAAAATTACCATATCAAATGAGTGATATTTTTGAGTTTTGCATGCTATATAGTTTTATACAAAATATATTCCAAACAGTAATATTCTTAGAGTGCAGTTTGTTCTGGATATACACTATTATAGAAATGATCAGCACTCTGACAATTAAAATGAAAATTATTGTTAAACAATAATTATTAAATAACAAATTATATGTAAAACAAGGTTCGTTGTTGAGAACTGTCAATATTGTCAGATATTCCTAAGCTTGTGGAGATATTTGGTCCTCACGGCCGGGCGGCTGTGGCTCAGTCGGTAGAGCGGGTTGTCCACTAATCCACTAATTGTAGGGTTGGTGGTTCGAAACCCGGCCCAGGTGATCCCATGCCGAAGTGTCCTTGGGCAAGACACTGAACCCTAAGTTGCCCCCGATGGCAAGCTAGCACCTTGCATGGAAGGTTCTGCTACCATTGGTGTGTGAGTGTGCTCTCATTTGTAAGTCGCTTTGGATAAAAGTGTCTGCTAAATGAATAAATGTAAAACATGCCCCCACACACACCTTGCTAACTTTCTACCAAGGTTAAGCAGTTTTCTTTCACTGTTATGGAAACAGCTACATTTTTAAGCAATATCTTACTACGCTATGCTATCTTATTCACTATGCTGTGTCAGTTTTACTGTCAGTTTGGCAGGTCGATCTGATTTTCAGTGCTCTAATAATCATTGTTTCAATTGTGGATAAAGTACCTGGAAAAACAAACAGTACAGTAATCTGTTAGTTCCTTTGTCATAGTTATTACTTGTTTAAGTTGAAGTGCATGCACACATGAATGCATGTGTGTGTCTGCATTGACTCGTGATATTAAGTAACTTGGTGGTTGTGTAGATCAATGGTTCTGTCAGAGTCATGTAAGGCTGAAAAGGTACCCACTTCAGGTCTAAATCCATCAGGAAAAGGAGAAAAGGGTCATCAAATAGCACATTTCTATTGACTCTGGTGTTTGATTAGAATCTATTTTCTTTTTATTTTATGAAAAAAAAGAGGTGAGGTAAATTCTTTAATTTGTACATAAATAAGAAGAAAACTAAATTCAACGAATGAGTTTATTTATGAAGAAATAAAAATATACTGTAAAATACGTAGACCACCAATTGACATGAAACTTTATCATTATTTAAAGAAGTGGCTTAAAAAGGCAATAATCAACATAGAAAACTAGAGAGGAAACTACTCACCATTGCCATGCATGCTCTGAAGTGACTCCAAACACACACACACACACACACACACACACACAGGCACTATAAATGAAAAGTGCAAAAAAAAAAAAGGCTTAAGCACTTTGAGAATTGCTTACAATCTGGTCAGAATACCAAAGAGACGAATGGAAAACTGCCTCCAGTGCCATATCTGAGCATTCTGAGTATTTGGTAATGCCATATGGCCTGGTCAGTGCCCTCCCCCTAAGCAGTTCACATGTTAATGATGGCCTCTGAGACACTGCATTTTGATATACTAAGTGACGTCACCATCAAGGCTGCTATTTAAGTTTCATGTCTTTAGTATGTATTTGTACCTGCATGTGTGTATATGTGTACCTTTAATTAGCTTTGAGTAGTGGTCTTTAAGGTCTAATTATGTACTGTATGTTTCCAGGCAAAATATTTATTCCATGTAATTATGTGTCCAGGTAAAATATGCATACTAAAGGTACATAAAAGTACAGTTTGGTACCTTCTGAGAGTGTATGGATCTTTTGTGTCATAGCTGCACACTTTACCTACCTCACTAGGGGGTCCCAAGAAAATTTTGTAGACCGCTCAAGCAGATGGGTTTCTTTACTGGTTCCTCTTCAAAGTTTTTTCTTTATTTCCTCTCAAAGACCCATTTCCTTGCCATTTATCACCACTGGAGTGCTCATTAGGATTCTAAGTTGTTGTTTTTTTTTGTATACAAATACAATTCACTTGATTGAATTGGAATCTTATGGAGAGTGGTTTTCACCACAACAGATGGGAAACATTTAATATGTATGTATAATTATATAAAATCCACCTTAGCTACTTTTTACATCAGCCCAATCCCATCATTAAAGTAATACAACCTAAAAAAAATACAAAATTTAAAAAAGAAGTAGGTCTTATCATTAATAATATTTTCTGCAAAGTTCAACAAGCATTGGGGTGCATATATGCAAAACCTCTAAATGGATTACCATAAACCACCATGTGAACTAGATTGCTTACGGGAACACAGCACACAGAATAGCCTGCACTACAAGATCTACGGATATTAAAGATATTAAGACATTTAATAAAAAGCTCCAAGTTAATTTCATCCAAAACAACAGGAAGGCTCATTAAGCTGCTCAGCGTCACAATAAAGAAGAAATGTACCCCAAGACAAAAATCAGCCATGCTAAACAGTTGCATGCTGCATATTTAAAGAACCAGATGAATGAGGAGGTGTAATTACCTGCATCCTCTGATTAGTAGGTGTGAACTACAGGACAATTGGTTGGACATTCCTGTCTATCATGACCTAATACGTCTCTCTGTCAAATTGTTTTATCAGGGATGTTCCTATCATAATTAGCTGGACTAGGTGATAGACACTAGAAAGACTTTAGTCATTTAGAGGAAATGTACTGCTAACTGTAAAGAGAGATAAAATACATCCAGCTTTGTTTCAGTTATATAGCCTAAATGTCTTTTGCCAATGGGTCTGACGACTACCTTTCTCTCTTACACTCTCTTTTTCTTTCTTTCTCCGGTTATCAACTCATGGGGACTGAAGATCCCATTCAATGTCTTCCCACTGTTGCTAGGCAACCACTGATTGGGCACAAGGCCCATGCGATTTACCAATTAAAGCTATACCAAATGAAAAGTAGTGTCAAAGGTTCCTGTAGTTAGCCAAGGTTATTGTCCGTCCCCGTCCAATGCCCAGACTGACAGCACTCTCTTTCAGAGGAAGAGGAAGGGACACAGCTGGAACCCAGTGATGACTAACACTTCGAACAGGCTCAAAAGCAGGATGGCTCATCATACCCATTTTAGTACAATGTGACGGATATTGCAATATGTGCTGTGAATATTGTTACATATTTTGTACTTCATGATTTCTATAAATTACAGGGATCATTTTTAACACAGGAGTCAATGTTCAAAGAGCTAAAGCAACAGAAATCCTTTCTAACCAATCAATTTAATAATAAATGTATAGATACCATCCCCAAACCCTCAGAACAAGATTCTTGTAAAAAAAATAAAAAAATTTATCAAATCAGTATATAATATATAGTATATATTTATTTCATGTAATGGAATAATATCTTGTGCATTTTTGAGCTCCTTTTGCCAGCACAAAATGTTCAAATAAAATGTATTCGCCCAACAAAATAGACTTAGCATGCATGAAAGCACTTTCTGTGCATCAGGTTTAAAATTTATTGGTGCTGGTTATAACACTTCAATGAGCTTTTAACAATTAACGTCCTTTCAGCTCTCACGTTTAAACACATGCAGACGGAAAACAAAGACGTAAGAGAGACAATACAGCTTGTATTGTCAATACAGAGCCATTACATTTAGCTGAGAGTGCAAACAAAATAGGCTTTATGAAGTAGGAATGAATGAATCACCCATTTTGTGTGTCAAGTATTTGGGCTATGAAAATGACTACAATTCACATGTCTATCAACGCAGCACTGAATGCAAAATCAAGGAAACTGTGTAAAATTAAAACAATTACTGCAGATCTGGGCCAAGACGCGTCATGTGACGTCATCACAATGCACATTCCCCCGAAGCCCCCCTCGGTTCACATGAGTTGTACATGATTACAGCTAAAAGGTCTCATTTATCAAGAAACATCACTGTGAAAGACTTCGAAAAATAATTTTGTGCAATTTCGCCAATTCAAGTAGTTTTCCACACAAAAAGAACAAAAAACAAACAAACAAACAAACAAAAAGCCTGAAGCTTGATATGAAAAAGTCTATATAGCTTCTGCTGGCAAAAACACAACATAAATTTTCATTCGTCAGTGATTACATCAGGACATCCAGGGGCTTGTGACGCAGGGTTTGAACGTTGGATCGTGACATCATGGGAAAAAAGGCTGCTGTAGTGGGTCTTTAACACACACTTGCAGTGTGTCTTTCTTGCAGATGCATTTGACACTTCTCTACATATCCCTTTATATCTTTTAATTTCCAGTGTGTGTGTGCATGTGTGTGTGTGTGTGTGAACGCACTTGTAGAAGCATACAGGCAGAGAGCTGTACACGGACTAACAGGTGTGATCATTAGGGAAGCCATGACACAGGGAACACACCTGTGACCTGCAGGTGTTAAAGTAGGAATTTATTACACAGGCACGAGGCAGCTCTGTAATTTCACAGGCTTTACAGTGGAAGAGAAGACACAAGGACATGGAGAAATCGAGGGCTCACATGGACACTGTGTGATTGATTGAATATGTATGTTCTGTGCGTTTGTGCGTATACAGTACTTCTCAGTACACAGAAACACACTGCTATTCATTAGCATGTGGTAGCTAGTGCAAGGACAGCAATAAGCAGTGTGTTTTGTTGTCCTGCTGCTTCAGCACAGTGGTGATATATAGATGCAGATGCAGTCAGGAAAGGACAGCAGAATGTCTCAATGGGTTTCAGCAACACAGATGACACTTTGAACGTACCTCATCTACTTAAATTGCCATGTGTCCGAGCATCTACATGAAAAGGCTATGTAAAACCATTCCATGGTTGGGGTTACACTTGTTACCAGATCTTATTATTCAAGAGGACATCACAAGATCTTGACATGGGGATACAACTCCAGGGATATACAGTTTTTCAGTTTTACAGATCATCTGATGAGCTGTAATCCATGACAAGATGCCTGCCAGACATGAGATCCATGAAGAAACATGAGTGTCCACGGGAGGAAAGCAAGGATGAATTTGGGGTCATGAATTTGACCTCACTGAGAGTGGGAATAGAGAAAGAGTAGAATAGGACCAAGCACTGAGTTATTATTTATGACAGTGTCAGCAATCATATGATACCACATTAGGATTTTTGTTTTATTGTAAATTTGTCTTCTGTACCAAATGTACTTAAATGCTATGCTGCCACTAAAATACAGGACTGTTTAAAAGTCTACAACAGATGAAAAGGCAGCCTTTGTTTTGTGAACAAACTTTGTTATAGATTTCTATTTTATGACATCTACACTATCGAGTCAGTGCAAAAACATTTTCGATTACTTTTTAAGCACACAATTAAATGTTACAGAAAAATGTCAGGAAAGCAACATATTATGTAGTGTAAGAGACCACCTTTCAGATAAAGCACAATGGAGGCTGCTGGGATTTGCTGCAAAAATAAATAGCAAGTGCGACAGTCAAAGTCTCCAGAAGGACAGTTGCTGATTCTGCAAGATGCTCAGTAAAACGTACCAGCTCATTTCTGAAGCAGCTAATTAAACTAATTATACCTGAGACTATTTTATTTTAACAGCAAAGGATTGTCTCACCAAATATTGACATTGTTTCATTTATTACTGTTTACCGCTGCTTGTAGCATTTTTTTTTATTTGCAGAAACATTGAATTTGGCATTGAAAAAGGCATCTTTGCTCTACAGCAAAAGACAAAAACAAAAAACAAAGCTAAAGACAAAGACTTTTGTACAGTACTCTATAGTGTATTTTAAAAGTGGTGCATCGAGTTTGGAAGAGGGAATTTTGAAGTTGGTTTAAAACGGTTTTAAATCGCTTTCCAGCTGGGCTGCTCTTAATCCTAGTAATTAAATGTAAAGGTGAATCAAGTGCATTTGAGTTGGGAAAACAACAAACTAGACTCCAGCCCTCCAGAACTGAAGCAAACAAACAAAACTCCTTGATATAGCTGAGATCTACTGAGTCATTTTTAAACCGTTTTATTTCACCTGAATATGTGACCTGAATATAATTTCATATTTAATATAAATGTGATATAAATGTGATTTTTTTACAATGCTCTTTCATTTCACTAAAAGTGTAAGGGCTTGTGTAAGAAGAATGATATTTAGTTGTTTTGTTCCACTTTAAGTGCAAACTTATAACAGGTCATTTTGACTTAAAATCAAACACATCAGCAGACACTTCAGTCTACCTGGACTGTGTGAAGCAGACAGCTGGTGGCATAGAGCTGAGGCCAGCATCCGGTCCATCAGCACTCTGTGGATAAATATGTCTGACTCATGGAAGCTTTTATGAAAAAGTGCTCTCTCACTTAGTATAGCCTTCAGTCAGTCACTACCTTGCCACTGGGAAGGGCTTATTTATTCACTCATTCATCATATGATTGTAAATAAAAAAAGGGGGGGGGGGGGGGGGGGGGTGTTAAGAGGTGGGGGACAGTGTTGAGCACTCATGTATTTGGGTTCCCGTCTGGGTGATGGATGGGGCATGGTGGAGTGTCGGGATGATTTGTGAGCTCTCCAGTTCTAAGCCCTTCTAGCTCTGATTAAGTTTGTAGCTGTGGAAATGGAAAACTCTCTAAAGAAAGGCCCCAGGCTTTGGGTATCTGAGGAAATTTTTTCATGGGTACAACTTACCCCTGGGAGATTTTTAGCATTCCATTCACTATTCTGTATTCAGTATAACTTTAACCATAAAGTGGTATGAGCTACACAAATTGAACCTATTTGACTTTAGAACCTATAAAAAAATTAAATAAAAGATTGTGCAGGATAACTTATTTAATTACAACTTAATTCTTAGAAAAGGATTACTTTGGCGTTTAACAGTTCGAGCTTCCTATTGGAACATTTTCAGGAAGTGAATATAGTGTATATGTGAACGTCTGGAACTCCTGAAGTTTCAATAGCTGGCAGGACTATTGAATATAATTTCTTGGAGATCTTTCTAACCAACACTCTACATTGTTGTCATGTTGCCTGCAAATGTAGACATATAACATTCTTCCACATCAGGACTGAATTCTTTTGCTCCAATGTGTAGTGAATTAATGGCATTACAGCGAGTTAAGATAATTAATAATAATAATAATAATAATAATTTATCAATTTGTATAGCACTTTTTACAATGGTACATTGTCTCAAAGCAGCTTTACAGAAATATCATTTTACATTTTACATTTACAAGCGACTTACTAATGAGATCACATTCACACACCAATGGTAGCAGAGCTTCCATGCAAGGTGCTAGCTTGCCATCGGGGGCAACTTAGGGTTCAGTGTCTTGCCCAAGGACACTTCGGCATGGGATCACCTGGGCCGGGTTTCGAACCACCAACCCTACAATTAGTGGATTAGTGGACAACCCGCTCTACCGACTGAGCCACAGCCGCCCCATTTTACACTTACAAGCGACTTACTAATGAGAGCACATTCACACACCAATGGTAGCGGAGCTGCCATGCAAGGTGCTAGCTTGCCATTGGGGGCAACTTAGGGTTCAGTGTCTTGCCCAAGGACACTTCATTTCGCTAAACTGCTGAGAAATGTGTAGTCTTCAGTTTAACCTAGCTGTCACACCTTGTAACAGCCAAATGGCACCACTGTTTTGTCTATAACTTAAATTCAATTAGAAGCCTTAAGTTCAACCTCTAAATCATTTTTGTCACATGCTAACTAATAAATATTTTTGTGTTCTTGTTTGCCTGTTCAACTGAACCCAGCTCATATAAGCACAGTATGTATACTCAGACAAAGCAGAGCCGCCCAATCCCTGTGCACTCTTACACAAATGCCCTAATGCAGAGCGCAGATGGATTTCTGACTCTGGTGAAGACTGTGTCTGCTGTCTCCGCTCTTTTTGTAAATGATCTCTGACTCCTCTTATCTTCCTCCACTACGGCCTCCATCATCGCGTTTCCGGAAGCAGAGATCAAGGAGAGAGGGATGGAGAAAAAGAAAAGAAATAAAGAAAGACGGCTGAAGCAAGGTGAATGGCACGAGGATCGATCCTTATGCAAGCACTGGAGGAAGGATATGGTGTGTGCTGCGCTGTAAAGAATATGGCATTACTAAAGTGTACATCAGTCACTGAGCCCAGCAGGCCATGAGAGACAGGATACAAGGCACACTCTTCCTTTGGCACTCTTTTTGCCACGGTCACATCTCTAATCAAGGCTGCGCTGCCTGCCTCTCCATCCAGGCCTAGCCCAGTCCGCTCTGCTGTGCTCTACAAGGTGCTTAGATTGAGATTTCATGCTTGCGTGAGCTACACAGCAGGGTGCTACTACACATATTTAACCCTGCAGCGCTTCGCAGGTAGACTAGACATGGATGCCGAGTGGAGAAGTATTAACGACGCATGTGCGATCCCTGTGTAATGTCTATTGTTAGGAAAGCTGCGAAATCAAGTGAACAGGGTGGTATAACTCACATGAAGTGTGTGTGTGCTTACACATACTCACACACCCCTAGTGAAGTGCAACAAGTGTGCGCTGTGTGAGTTCTGGCAGGTTGTAGATGTTCGGGATGAGGACTGCAGGTGCTAAACGTATGGAATGGATGTTTGAGTTGTAAAGAGAGGTGAGGGATTGAGAGATGAAACTGAAAGGAAAGGTGTCTCCGATGAGTATTATTTTAGAAGCACACCCCAGGAGCAGCTCCCCCTCCTGTCCACCATCTGCACACTCATTAACCCACATGCCACCACACACTGCTTAAAGGGACTGGGCCAAGAACACTCCTCTGTGTTTGTTTGTGTGTGTGTGTGTGTGTGTGTGTGTGTGTGTGTGTGTGTGTGTGTGTGTGTGTGTGTGTGTGTGTGTGTGAATCAGCATTTACGGATTGGGCACTTTGGAAATGCTTTGCGGCAATGTTTGAGGTCATGTTTATGCTTTTGCCATGCTAATACCCCCATCCTGGTGTATTTTACTCATTAGTCACTGGTGCAGATTTTACGTTAACATAGTGGGTGCATGAGCACTTCTAATGATGCCATTACACCCTGATTTGTTTGTTTACTTTATACAGTATAGACAGAAACAGCTCCAGTCTGTTGCTTCTATAAAACATTAGAGTTTGAGGGATGGTGCTATATCTTGATTGTGTGAAGTAGCAAAGTATTTTAAACCTGGTTTGAAGTATCTGTATTTCTATTTTTCAAACTAAAAAGCTCTACTTCCTACTCTATATTCAAGCACTACATTTTCTCTAATCAGTCATGAGGTAACGTTTCTAGCATCTGAAAGAGTTGCTCTGAACATTTACAGATCACTGAAATCTACCAGGTGTCGCAAAAGTCTCTATATACAGTATGTTTGCCAGAACAAGGTGTACATCCACTTCAGGGTCAGTCTGCCACACTTGCAGTGTTTTTGAATTAGTTAATAAGTTTGACAACAGTGTTGTGTGTGTGTGTGTGTGTGTGTGTGTGTGTGTGTGTGTGTGTGTGTGTGTGTGTGTGTGTAAGCATATCTGCACATTCTTGCAAGCATTTGTGTTATGCATATTTAAATGTGTCATCAGAGCACACAGCCTGGTGTGGCTGTGTGTGTGTGTGTGTGTGTGTGTGTGTGTGTGTGTGTGTGTGTGTGTGTGTGTGTGATGTGCTCGCCATGTTTCCTCTGAAATTCCATCACAACCTTGCAACAGCTTCCCGATCCAGCCATGAGAATTATTAAAATATGTTCTTTTGTTTAAGGCGTTCTTAAAAGCTGAAATAAAAATAAATAATAATAATAACAATAATAATAATAATAACAAACTAAATAGAAAAAAATTTGGAAGACATCTTGACGTTAATGTCCCCTATGTATGGAGACTTTTGGGACAGCCTGAATATGTTGCTGTGTAGACTTGTGTAGTTTATCGAGGTTTATTGTGTAGTTTATCCAGTTTGTTATTGCTATTAACACCGACTAGTTGTTAGTTAGCTAATGTTTGCACACATGCATTAGTTGAAGTGACACTAATTTAGCGACAGTAACTAAAAATCAGTGTGTGATTTGAGGCACATGTCTCTTTTTGCGCAGATATTTCTTGTACTTTTAATTTTATGTGTGTGTGTGTTCTGATGTGTGTTTACAAGACACACACATACACACACATACATCAGAAAGGTCGGCACCCTCTTGTTCAGCTCTACAGCTCCAGACTCAGGTCACATCAAAGGGCTTCAAAGGCTCTCTGAAGCCACCACCAATTAATGCACTATAATCACCACAACAACACAGAACAGTGTAAAGTGAATTCAGCACAATCGCAAGCATTTGAGAAGATGTTTCATATCAAATACATTCTGGCTAAAGTGTACTGATAAAAGATTAAAAGAAGTCCTTAAAAGATCTGGTTCTTAAAGGAGTGCTTGGAGATTTTTAGAGGTCTTCTGCTGCTGTCTAAGAGGTAAATTACAAATGCACTGAAAACACAGAGGAACTTTTGGCTTCCTCCAAATGAACCTGTTATGCCTACATGTGCTGTGTGAGTTGCATTTTAACACTACATTCACACTAGCAAGCAATAAAGACACAGACCAAACATTTTCAAAGTATGTGCGCGGCACTGAGCCGTGATTTCAGGTACAGCAGCAAACAATAACCTGATGGAAGGGATCACATGTAAGGTGTCCTATCATTTCTATCTCATTCCTCATACCCTACAACTGAGGGTCATACAGAGCTGAGACTGCTTTGATTTCTTCCTAATTCTTGTCCCAATTTCATAATAATGATAGTCAGGGTTAAGTAGATTTTCTTGTAAAGTAGAGATGATTATATTGTAGTGTGCTAGAAGTTCAAATAAGAGATCGTAGACGAGCCTTACTCCCGTCTGAGTGCAAACTCAATACATATCGGTCTTATTCGCTTGCTGAATATCTGCTCCAACCATCCTTTCAGCCAGGGGAGTGTAGATAAGGCTTTGAGAGAGTCATTATGCTCCCCTGCTCCAAATCTGACAGAGCTACTTCCCATTTTATCCCAACTTTGGACTTCCTGGCAGGCAGATCACAAGTCACTGATTTCCTCGTCGTTTTCAGTTAGTTGCAGTTACAGTTAGATTTATATAGCACTTTTCTAGACACTCAAAGCACTTTACATAGTATGGGAGTGTGGGGGGGGGGGGCCTCTTT
>JAFFST010002840.1:35277-45343 GCA_022414735.1 Noturus placidus | reverse complement strand
ATTCTTCACAAAAAAATTACAGTTTTATATCTTTATGTTTGAGGCCTGAAACGTGGCAAAAGGTTGAACAGTTCAAGGGGGCCGAATACTTTCGCAAGGCACTGTAAATGTTAAATATTTATTCCCATTGTGCTAAATGAATCTTTGGCTGGGAAGCATCTCTTATACAACCAGTGGCAAGTGAAAATTGAGGCACACGATGGAGCTTAAATGAATTAACTTCCAAACCACGAGAATCCCACCACTGAATAATTTACACAGTGCTGAGCCACGGGAATCCAATACACTGCAGCCAAAGTTCTCACACACTGGGATTTGGCTGCTTGCGGTATCAGTCATACACAGAACTTGACACACACACACACACACACACACACACACACACACACACACACACACACACACACAAACTTAAAATGGGCAACGGGCAGACCTTCATGAGTGATATGTTGTTTGAAAGGCTTGTCTTGGACAGACAAGATGGAAGGAACATTCTGTAGTAACATTCTGTATAAGTTGTCCCAGAGGAAACTTTCTCTTCAGCCACGTGCCTTCACAGTGGTGTGTCATCTGAGGAGAGATGATGGCAGACACATACTTTATGCTTAGACTTTTCTTCTGATTGATCTATATGAGTGTTTAAATGAGTGTAGACTAAATCTAAGGACAGAATATTGCAACAGAGCTGAGAAATGTGTTTGAATTTACATGTTCTGGAAAAAAATACATGTAAGTTCATGTAGTATTTACTTTAACAAAATCCAGGCTAGTTACTGAACAAAATCCAGGCTAGTTACTTCAACAAAATCCAGGCTAGTTACTGAACAAAATCCAGGCTAGGTACTTTAACATAATCCAGGCTAGTTACTTTAACAAAATCCAGGCTAGGTACTTTAACAAATTCCAGGCTAGTTACTGAAAAAAAATCCAGACTAGTTACTTTAATAATACCCAGGCTAGTTACTTTAGCAAATTCCAGGCTAGTTACTGAACAAATTCCAGGCAAGTTACTTTAACAAAATCCAGGCTAGTTACTTTAACAAAATCCAGGCTAGTTACTGAACAAATTCCAGGCTAATTACTGAACAAATTCCAGGCTAGTTACTGAACAAAATCCAGGCTAGTTACTGAACAAAATCCAGGCTAGTTACTTTAACAAAATCCAGGATAGGTACTTTAACAAATTCCAGGCTAGTTACTGAACAAATTCCAAGCTAGTTACTGAACAAAATACAGACTAGTTACTTTAACAAAATCCAGGCTGGTTACTTTAACAAAATCCAGGCTAGGTACTTTAACAATTTCCAGGCTAGTTACTAAACAAAATCCAGACTAGTTACTTTAACAAAATCCAGGCTAGTTACTTTAACAAAATCCAGGCTAGTTACTGAACAAATTCCAGGCTAGTTGAATTTTCTGTAATAACAAACAATGTTCAGTCCAGTATAATACTTTAAATGTGTTTTACAGTTCAGCCTGTTTGGTATTGTGGGAATTACTGTACTAGCAGACAAAAGATCTGCATGGGTGTCAAACTCATTTTTAGGTCATGGCCCACATTACAGTTAGTCCAGAGTCAAGCAGGCTGGACCAAAATAAAATCAGTTTAGAAAATCAGCAGCTCTTCTTTAAGGTGTTCATTTTTCAGCATTTATCTGCATTCTGCAAGCTACATTCTGAACACACAAACGGATATATGACCTGCAAAACAGATGAACCAACTGCTGTTCATCAATTGTTATTATATGTAAAGATTCTATGCAAAACGATAATACTCAACTGGGGAGAAAAAAAAATCTATAAAATGATTTCAATATCAATAAAACATTGTGAAGTATTCAGCCCTGTTGCTGTGAAAATGATCAAGAGACATGATTACAAGTCCATCTATTTATTTTCTGTACGTCTTATTCTACCAAGGGTTCAACCATGGTATGGACATTGGGGGGGGGTTCATTTGAACTCGGCGGGAGGATATGCAAGTGAATGTATTTTAATGTTCAAAAACTGGAACTGACGTTGGCCTAGCCTACTTCGTGGGTGTGCAAATATCAACAGTTAATTGACGTTTTTAAGAAGAAACCAAGCCATGGCTTTCTATACTAAGCTGAGGTTACCTACTATTTAGGGATCTAGTTACTTACTGTCTGGAATAAAAGCTTGTATGTTCTGCTTCACCTTTCTACGCTTGTCTGCTGTCTCCATTTCTTACAGACTGAGCTGCAAAAATATACCAACAAACTTGCATTAAGTATGGGCGCAACCATGTGTACAGTTGGAGGGGGGCACACACCTATTTTCTTTAACAAATGGAAATATATTAAAAGGGAATAGACTTAAATAAATAGAATAGATGATGAAGAAAAGAGATCCGTTGGCAGGGTTCATTAAATGGGGACATATAGCAAATATGTGGTACTGTATATGGGGGGGGGGCATATTGGTATTTCCTCAACATTGGGGAGACACAACCCCCCGAAGAATGCATGGTTACGCCCATGTATCCTACACAGGGTCAGGGGGAGCATGGAGCCTATTCCAGTGGACTCAGGGCACAAGGCACAAGGGGGGACACGCTGGACAGGGTGCTTGAACGTTTGTGAAGCCCTTAGATTTTCACACGAGTCCTAAAAGTAGACAAATAGAACTCTATTGAACACATGACTTTATAATAGAAATATTATACTTGGCCATTTTTTGTTGAGAAAAATTATCCAATATTACATATCGAGCCCATTCCTCAGTACAGAATAGCTTCAACTATTGCATGTTTGTCTTCTATAACCATTCTTTGCTAGAATGACTTGTGTGCTTAGGGTCATTGTCTTGCTGCATGACCCACATTCTCTTGAGATTCGGTTCATGAACAGATTTTCTTTCGAATTGGCTCTTTTAGAAAGCAATCAAAAGTTCAAAATTGTGTCACTTTTGTCACTCACGGTTATTTAATATTGGATCATTTTCCTCAATAAATAAATGACCAGATATTAGATTTTTGTCTCATATTTTTAATTGGGTTCTACTTTGTGTTTTATTTATACAGAAATCTAGAAAATTCTACAAACTTTCAGTCACCACTGTGTTTCCTTTTCACACCAAAAAACAGTGCATTATGGGTATACTTCTAGTGTGTTATCATTATGGTAAATAGATAAAGGCCATGGTTTAGGTTGAAATTTCATAATTGAAAGCACTGATCACTGTGCACTGCTTTTGATAGTGTTGATACATAGGTACTCAGCCATTGTGATGCCAGATGCATTTGTTGTATGATGATCCTGATGTTTTTCTTTTTGTCCCCTTCTCCCCACCATGCCTGTGATTGTGTATGATGGTTTATATGTATGATGTTGTTATGTTTTTGTATTTCTACGCACCCACGGTGGAAACAAATTTCCTCTTTGAGGACCAATAAATTATGTATCTATCTATAGTGTTATGGCCATTGTGTTTTGCAAGAAAATGAAAGTAGATTTTAATGTGTGTTCTAAACATGAAAAAAAAAATCACAATTATAGTATAATTTTTTATTTGGCTTCAATCTAAAGACCTAGAATATGTTGCTCCTTCCAGTAAAACTTTAAAACATTTTTGCTGTGTGTGCTTATCAGTGACTTTTCCTTTTTATTGTCCTTTCGATAAATTATCATAATAATTTATGATTATTCACCATTGTGGTCCAACCCCCATCAATTTGAAACCCCACCCCATACCCATAATCTCAGAAAGAAAGTAAAAATCTAATCAATGAGACTAATTCTTTAA
Source organism: Noturus placidus (assembly GCA_022414735.1). Lineage (NCBI taxonomy): Eukaryota > Metazoa > Chordata > Actinopteri > Siluriformes > Ictaluridae > Noturus > Noturus placidus. The sequence goes on along the minus strand of JAFFST010002840.1, from coordinate 41,578 downwards.
AAATTAAAAGATATGACCAATAACCCCATCACAACTCCAAACCTTAGCCTTTCATACCTTTTCACAAAATCTTACACAATTCAAACAGTTAAGCCATATTACACGGTGAGTGCAAGCATGGCCAGCCAAGCTCCTCTTACACACAGCAGATGTAAGGCCTCAGTTTCTCAGTGAAGCACAGCTGCAGGCTTTTCCTTCCTCTCAGAGATGTTTATAGTTACCATGATCTGAAGGCAGCAGTGTGTTTCACAACCCACTTACCTGATCCTCAGTCTTTGACCAAGACCTAATCAGTATTCGCAGTGAACAGTCTGTCCCCACACGGTCTCTTGACCTTAATAACCAAAGTATAAACCGAAAAAGGGATTGAATGACTTTAAGGTGTGATTGCTTGGAAATCACTATTTTCCACATACAGCTGCCATTTTTACTGGGATTTTCTTGCCCCAGACGGTATGTTTGGACTGCGGTTTTCATTCGTCATGTCACGAACCTCTCTCATTAGCAGAAAGCAAAGGGAAGCCTTTAGCGATGGATGCCATGCCAGGAGAGAAATCTCAGCCCGGCTGCTGGGATTACATTTAGACCACACAAAACAGAAATTTTCTCAGCACCCTAGTGGATCCTTATAAACGCACACTTGCAGACAGAGGTATTTGTAGAATCCCTGTTGGGTCTTGAGATGATCTTTTTGCATGAGCATGAAATAAAAAGTTTAGCTCCAATTATTTAACATTTAATCCTGATATGAAGTTCTATTTAAATACATACATGTGTGTATTATATGCTAAGGTGTAACACAACCTTTCTCACAGCTGTCAGGCATTATTATTACAAGTTACTGTCAAGGTCATTATTATGAGGGGAAAAAAATTTTACGTTGCTGCCGATACATGACTTAAACCCTTGTGTTTTTCCATCGCTCTATGGAAACCAAACAAATGTGTTGATCCACATCTAAGTGACACATCTATAACCCCAACTTGATCGTCAGTCATAATTGCAGTCAGTTTCATTGACTCAAACACAGCCTTCATCAAAAGAGAATTTAAAAAGTCAGTCTAAACCTGTTTGAGTTTGAAAAAAAAAGGATGTTAATGATGGAGGTTGGGTGTGGAATTAAAATTTAAATCACTGACTTAAAAAACAATCCTAGTTACAATGAAACTACTAGCTTGAAGCAATATTTCAGTTTAGACACATATATCTTTTTGTTTGTTTGTTTGTTTTTTACACTCGAACACCCATTTATGAAACAGCATTCTATAAAAAATTTACTGTATATTTTCATCACCAAAAATAAAAAGCGTAAAAGGTCTTTAGATCTGAAAACGTTTAATGCTACTGGCACATCTTTCCCAGTTAACAGATTTTATTTAAAAGTCCTCAAAGTATGTTAAACGGGCAGATTGTTGGGAAGCGTAATTCTGAAACTGTATATAGTAGCATAGTGGTCTGAAACTAACACAGGACAAGTAATTTCTAAACTGTACACAATCTCTCTCTTGAAATGTAAACTCATTACCTCTCTGCTCATGGTCACTGTTTGGAGTTTGGACAGTTGGTGGGCTGCTTAGATTATCACTTAGATTCTCTGAAATCACAGTAAATTTCTTAAATGGAATGATATTTTCAACAATATATACTACAAATATATCACATAATAAGGAGAAAACACTTTTTCACAGTGTTGGTCATGCAGGACTAAACAAGGCAAACCTCAAGCACCATTTCTAGCTCAATGTAATGGGAAACAGATCATGTACACACACAGAAACTATAGAATGACAAATTTACTACATTTTATTTCCAAATATCTTCTTGACATTGTAATGACGCAATCTTATCCACCATCTTATCAATTCCAACCAAGCACGAACCATGCCTGAGACCAAAGTCACCAGTAATAATAATAATAATAATAATAATAATAATAATAAAGAAAAAAAAACACATCACCCTGAAATTGGGCATGTTTGTCTTGCACCTACAGGGTTGGCGGTTTGATTCCTGCCTCTTCCCTGTGTGCGTGGAGTTTGCATGTTCTCCCCAAGTTCATGGGTTTCCTCCAGGTGCTCCAGTTTCCTCCTCTAGTCCAAAGACATGCACTGTTACTGATTTACGAATGGTCTGTAATGTGTGAATGGATGAGTGTGTGTGTGTGTGCGATTGTGCCCTGTAAAGGGTTGGCAACCTCATCCAGGGTGTCCACCACCTCGTGGCCTGTATTCCCTGGGATAGGCCCCACGACCCTGTGTAGGATCAGCGGTACAGAAAATAGATTAATGGATGAGATCCTGAAACCAAATGACTGATGTGAACTCATGCTGGCTTCTGTTGTTAAAAAAAGTAGAAAATGAAGGGGGGACAGGAACGCTAAACTGCCTTTTTCCATAAAATCATGTGACACCTGTCATAATGAACCACTTATTGATATACAAGTCACAAGTCATATATTCTGAATTATAATTATAAACAATACACATAAATCAGTGGTATCCATAAACATTTGGAAAGTGTTAACTGAAGGGAATATGTGAAAATGAAAACATAAGACGTTGTGATATTGTGTACCGTACAAATATACATAATGGAAATATACACAATTAGACTGCTACTGGTCAGTGTACAGGATTTTTTTAGTGACCAATCTATAATTAACCCCCCCCCCCACACTGTCCCAGAGGAGGAGCTTATTTATCCTGCATGTGTGTCTCTAACAACACTCCCCATAGTGTCCCCCCTTTCTCCCTCCCATCTCTTCTCTTGAACCATCCCTCTGCAGCAGCGCTTCAGCATTAAACCAGCGTGAGAATCATCTTCACACACCAGTCTGTTCACTACACAAGAAACTGGTCTGGTCATGCTGTGGTTGTTAGACACCTAGTAGCAGCAGATTTGGGTGTTTTTTTTTTTTTTATTTGTTTTTTTAAATGACTTTTTTTAATTACTTGGAGAACAGTTTATAAGCTTAACATAAGGGATTTGTCGGAGCAAAACAAATGTGCTGCCACCAGCTATTCCCTCATTTTAGTGAATCACTGCGAAGGAATTCTGCAGAATACACAACTTTCTCAAGGCGTTTTATCTTACAGCGTTGTATTTCATGACAAGCCTGGTGAGAACTAGTAAATTTCGTGCAGAGCTTTTTTTTTGAAAAAGCACGTGCTTTTTAAATTACTTTCGTGTTTTGTCAGAATATATTAATTACTATTTTGGTCAATCTACAGCTTTTCTTTTCTTTTTTTGCAAATACTTGCTCTTATCATCACATCAATTTTCTGAAATCAGATCATTTATGTTTCTGACTCTGAATGCATAACAAGACCCTTACAACAAGATGTGGATTTGGAGATGTTTTTTACACACCCTGAACTCCTGGATGTCTGATGATCCCTTGAAGCTTAAAGAATGCTGCACTTTGGGGGGCTAATGCCTTAGACTCCTGGATGAAACCTGTGCAAGACACCAATAAACAGGAGACGAAATAACTACACTGTCTTTCACCACTCTCAAGTGTAAGAGCTGGAATATTGATTAATGCCATTTTTACCCAGAGGTCAACTGAAAACATTAGCACTCTGACACGTCTGGATAAGCCGGGCAAACGGTAAGAATACATCCTCTATTTCCCACTGAAGCTGGTGCTTAAGATGTCATTCGAATTTGAATATTAATATTAATTATTATAATGTCAAATAATTTTCTTTTTAGAAATAAATATTGCTGTTTACATAAAATCCAACAGAAAGTTCTTGTGAAGTTCATGTAAACAAAGCTGTGTAATCTAGAGAACTTTTCTAAAGTAGCTTACACTTCCTTATTTTTCTTTCACAAAAACTTTTCCACTTAAACTTGAACTGTAATGGTGCTAGGCGTCAAACCTGCTGGATCTGTGTTTTGTCATTTTATTTACTCGTTCATTCAGTCTTTTCCCATAGTGCGTCGTGAAAAGAAATGCACTTCGATATTTAATGTACTTTGATATCTACATATAAAAATGTCTCAGTCCAAATGTAGATCATAAAACACTCAAAACGGTGTTTTCTTAGTGACTGAACCGTGGAACTCTCACTCTCATATGTAGATATCCAAGGACAGCCTCAGGCATAAAACACGTGACCTTATGATGTGTAATGTAGCACAGGAGCAGAAAGAAAGCCACTCCATGCAAAACCAGCTGGGATTGTTCATAACACTGTGTGGTGAGCTTTATTTATTTGGCACGTACTTGTACATTAGGCAGAATACAATCCAAGCATGAACCTAAAAAAATGAAGTTTTAGGGTCTTGCTACAACGGCCCAACATGGCCTCCGTCTGGGTCCCAGCACAGATAATGTTGATGGATCAGGACACATATTTTAACATTATGTATATATTTTAAATTCAAATACAAACACACTCACCTCTTTATTAGGAACACATGTACACTTGCTCATTTATCATTTAACTAATCAGCCAATCATGTGGCAGCAGAGCAACGCATAATTGTATAGGTAGAGGTCAAGAGCTTCAATTAATGTTCACATCAAGCATCAGAATGGCAGGAGTGGAGCTCAGCATGGTCTTCTGGTGTTGTAGATAATCCACCTTACGGTTTGTCATATTGTGCTTCCTGGATACCGTTCTGCTCACCAACGCTGTAGCAAGCGGTTATTTGAGCTACCATATCCTTCCTGTCAGCTCGAACCAGTCTGTCTGTTCTCATCTGAAGTTTCTCAACAAACACAGCATTTATATTTATATATATTTATTCATTTAGCAGACGCTTTTATCCAAAGCGACTTACAAGTGCACACTCACACACCAATGGTAGCAGAGCTGCATGCAAGGTGCTAGCTTGCCATCGGGAGCAACTTAGGGTTCAGTGTCTTGCCCAAGGACACTTCGGCATGGGATCACCCGGGCCGGGATTCGAACCACCAACCCCACGATTAGCGGGTTAGTGGACAACCTGCTCTACCGACTGAGCCACAGCCGCCCCACAGCATTTCCACATTTTTTTTTTTTTTTAGTTTTTTTCACATCGTTCTGTGTAAGCCTTAAAGACTCAAGTGTGTGAAAATCCCAGGAGCACCAACATCCATCCATGGTAACCATCAAAGTCACTGAGATCCCAATTTTAACCCGTTTTAATGTTTAATGTGAACATGAACTGAAGCTCTTGAGCTGTATCTGCACGAGGGTAGCATTTATGCATTGTGCTGCTGCCACACAATTGGATTCATTGGGTAACTGCATTAATGAGCGAGTGTACCGGTGTTCCTTAATAAAGTGGTCAGTGAGTGTATATTTAATGTATAATAATGACTGATTGTACTGAGAATATTCAGCATGAAATTGTCATCAGAAATTTTAAAAGCCAGCTTTGTTGAATCAGAAAGGAAGAGTTATGGTGCTATTGAGATGTAGAAAGAAATACAGACTACAAAGGCATTATGACTAAACTTTGAGCAATTGCTCCTGGCAGAACAAAGGATTGAGAGATGAGATCACTGATAGTGTTCACTTTTCTCTACTTTGACCACCTGGCCAAAGATAGCATGATGTGTGTCTACAGCATGATGTCAGTCTGTTAAATAGAACGTGTCGTAGCGGCCCATTTTGTGTATTTATTATTATCTATTCCATAAAGTATATTTAAGTAATCAAATTACATATATACAATGGGTTATAATGATTATTGCTGTTTATATATATATATATATATATATATATATATATATATATATATATATCTCATGGAGTAACAAGAATTTTCTAGTAATGTTTGAGGTATGATGTTAGATCATGAGGACTACCATAGAGTGCTTGCTGTATTATTAATATATAAAAGAAAAACTATACTAAAGGACTATACTAATCCTAGCAACTATAACAACTTAACAAAGTGCTTTGGTGCTAATATTGCTCTATTTCGATGCTGAGTTCATATAAAATCATTTCTATAGTTCTATTAATATGATCATATTAAAAAGCAATTTTTAAAAGCAAAGAGTTTAATATTTGTGTATGGTATCTGCAGGTAAACCCCTGGCAAAAATGATGGAATCACCACAATGTCACGTTCGCGTAAGGGGGTCGGATGCAATCGCTGGATTTAAAGTTTTTATTGAGATCACCAAAACAACAAGACAAAGACACTATGACTGGTATTCCTAAACACGGTGGCATTAAACTAACACTAAGACCAGCATAGACAACTTGACATAGAGACAGGAATCTAAACAGGGACAGGAGTCGAAACACATAAACAGGAATCTGAACACACAAAAACAGGAGTCTAAACACAATTACAC
>JAFFST010002840.1:19545-35257 GCA_022414735.1 Noturus placidus | reverse complement strand
ATGAATCAGGTGCAGAAAACCATGTGACTTGCGGTGGCTGATGGGAAATGGAGTCCAGAGTCCTTAGAATCGTGACACACAATAAGATGATGCTCACCTGGCTTTTTTTTTACTTTGTAGCAAATAAACAAAGCACAGTTATGACACTAAACAATTTTTGTTGAATAGCTGAACATTCTGGCTTCGTGAACCATACCTCAAATAAGTTAAGTTAAATTGTTTAAATTCATGCCATATTTATTTCCATATCAATTAAATGAAAAAAAAAAAAATGGAATCAACAATTTAAAAAAAATCACAATTAGTACTTTGCTGCTCCTCCTCAGGCTTTTATGACAGCCTGAATTCTCTGAGGCATGGACTTCATTAATGAAAAACAATATTCTCCATAAAGCTGGTTCCAACCTTCTCGAATAGCGTTTGAAAGATCATCTTTGCAGGATGGAGCCTTGTCATGGATTAATTTTTTTAATTTCCTGATTGAGATCTGAACTGTTTGCTGGCCATGTCATTGAGATGACCTGCCTTTCCTGAAGACAACCTTTAATGCACTTTGCTCCTTGGCAAGATGCATTATCATCCTCAAAAATTACTTCATCATCACCAAACCTATTTTCTATTGATGGGATAAGAGAAGTGTCCAAGATTTCAGTTGACACCTGTGCATTAACTGTTAATGTCTCTCCTGGTCCTTTACCTGACATGCAACCCATATCATAAATGAGTGGGGACGCTTTATTGTTTACTTTAGGCGTCTTTATAAATTTCATTAAAATGGCACCAGACAAAAGTTCCAGAATCATCTCCTTGGCCAATGCAGATTCATAATTCATCACTGAATATCACTTGTATCCACATACCATGATTGCTTCTCTTCAACCCACTGTAACCTTGTTTAGGTGTTAGTGCTGGTTTTCGTTTGGCTTTTCTATACGTAAATCCCATTTCATTCCGCCGATTTCTCTCAGTTCTATCACAAACATTGACTACAGTTTCTGCCCATTTGTTTTTCATTTGTTCTATTTTCAAGGCATATCGCTTTGAGTTTTCTATCCTGACGCGTTGATGTCCTTCTTGGTCGACCCGTATATTTTCCTTTAATAACCTTCCCGTTTTGTTTATACCTGCACCAAATTTTAGACATAGCTGACTGGGAATAGCCGACATCTTTTGCCACACTCCGTGTTGGATTTCCTTCTTTTATAATCCTTTCCATTGTTTCAATCGACAACTCACTTGTTGGGGCTAGGTTTCCTTTAAAAAAAGTCCAAGGTTAAGGTCTGTAAGCACTCTTTTACGGTCTGTAAGCACTCTCTTTTAACTGCAGACTAATTTGCATTTTTAGACTTGCTGGTATTTGTTTTAGAAATACAAATTACATGGTGATTCACTCATTGTGTTTTTCCATTAACATTAAGTGATTCCATGTTTTTTTTCCTCTACTTGATCTGGAAATAAATATGTCATTAATTAAAACAATTTCATTTTATATGTTTGAGGTATGCCAGAATGTTCAGCTATTAAACAACCATTGTTTTGTGTCATATCTGTGATTTGTTTAGTTGCTATGAAGTAAAAAAAAAAAACAATGCTGGGTGAGCATCCTCCAAGTGTGGTGATTCCATCATTGTTGCCAACTTTTTACAATAAGTTGTTTTCATGTTATCTATTTGTAGAGTATTAAAAAAAACCTGAGCCGTATTATTAAATACGCCAATCAAGAAAAAAAGAACACCAAATCTAAAAGGATACTTCTCACTCATACAGAATAATAATAGCTTGTGTTCTATACAGTTGCTAGATAAAAAGCCTCAAGGTGTGGAAATGAAAATAAGGATACAAGGTTACATAAATATATTACTGTCTTATGCTTGTCCTATCAACATTGAATATACTGCAGTTCATAAATAATACATTATTTACATTCACTCTTCCGTGAACTTTCCTAGGTAAAAGCAGTTACTATGACAGACTAAATACAACTAGATATAAACATGTAATATAGCAGCAGCAGGCAGGGAAAAAAAAAACAAACAAGGTTTTTGAACTAAACATTCATCATATGGCCTATAAACACTGGGAGAAGTTCCCTTCATTTGGCAGACATCTGTCTAGTTTCATTCACTTCCATAGAGGGTTTGACTAACTAGCATAAACTTGACGATGAACATAGAACACAAGTCCAATGTTGGCTAAAATTCCAGACCTACACCATGCATAAAATCAACATTATTGTTGGAAAATGTAATAAACTCGGTGTTTAGTGTTTTGGACCGTCTTAGTATGATCGACATTAGTCTCGCTTATGCTTATGAAGACACCTGGAATACTCAAATGTTACCCTGAGATTAGCACTTTCTTCTCTATTTTTGCCAACTTTGTATGTGAGGAAATCATTATGTATTCTCAGTTCAGCATTTAATGGAAGTTACACGATAAAAAATTCAAATCAAGATGTTCTTATTGAACAAACCATGATGGGGATGTAAAAAGAGGACCATGACATCAGAAGGCATACATATCTTCAGTACAATCAGCAAGAAAGAGGGAGAACGAGGGACTATCATGCAGACTATTATTAATATATTTTTACACTGATTACACAGTATGGAGTTGAACAGGGGAGTCTGCTGTCAGGTTAAAGGATAATGCTGTCACTCAACCAAAGCATTTCAACATGTTCTTTTGTGTAGAAACAAATCTGAAAACTTACAGTAATGTTTGGTCCACTTTGATGTTTATTAATGTTGATGAATGATGAGGTCATAGTAGAAGAATGTTTTGTGAATCATTATTCGCATCCACGTAATAAGAGGCCTCTGGGAAAGAATAAATAGTTACCAAAACTGACAGAATGTCAGACATATTATCATTTCTTAAGGACTACACCATGTCACACTTTTAAAATCGTTGTGAACACTGACACATCCTATTGTCTCAGGATTCATTTGATGATTTTTCCACATTAAGCTAAAACAGCACATTTTTCCACTGAGTTAGTTGAGTGTTGAACAGTCATGTTAGTTAATTGTTTCTGAAAAGGGAGCCAGTTTAAGAAATGCATTGGTAAAATCAAGATAAGCCTAATCAATACTAGCTGTCAAATCGTCCAAGATGCACCTGCACCACAGATTTTAAAATGCTATAACTTTACTTCTGGTTGATATACTATATCAATGTATGTGTCGAAACGTATGTGGACACATGACCTTGATTGTCAGCCACGCTCCAAATTCTAGTGGAAAGCCTTCCCAGAAGAGTGGAGGTTATTATAACAGCAAATGGGGACTAAATCTTGAATGGAATGTTTAACAAGCACATATGATTGGATGGTCATATGTTCACGAGCATACTTCAAAAAAAAAGAGAAACATACTTCACTTCATGAAAGCAGGTAGTTTTTAGAACTACGTTAGAAAACATCAACATGTCACCATTTGAATAGTTTTCCGAGGAAGCCACACATATGCTCATACGAGTATACACATTCATTCAGGATGACCAAAAGAGAAAACATCAAAGATAATAGGAGAACAATTGTATATTGTATCTATGCATGTGTATATAGACGTGTATCGTGTGCGTGTGTCTGTCCATGCCTGATGAGTCACGCTGAGTTCTGGAAATGACCGTTTTGATAGTAGTTCCCAGGATGCCTCCACATGATTGAAAAAGTAAATAGGATGGTCTTAACACTAATCCAATAAAGCTTTAAATAGCTTTTCCATCCCTTCGTTGTGTTCGTTCATGCATCTGAGTTAATGTGTATGCTTGAGAGACACAATTTTTTTTTTTTATGTTGATAACCAGAAATATTTCAAACTGAAATCGATTTTGTGTCAGATTACTTACTCAGGGACAAAGCTGTTTTCAGAAGTGTATAAAATCAACAATTTTATGATTATACTGTGATAGAGTGCTGTGATATGAGAGTTAATTTCCAATTGTTTCTCTAGCATGAGAACCTCGCATTAAGGAAAGGTATTTTTAAGAATACTTAAGTTCTTTGTATTGTCAAGAACCCACTCGACTAAAGAAACTGTTTTATTTTTAGTCTTGTTTTCTATATTCCATAAATACATATAACATTTGAGTTTCTTTTGTAATGGAAATGCAGATATAGGTTAGTTGGAAGTGGGAAACTTTTCAAAAGCATTCTGTAAACAATTGAATGTTTCCTAATAAAGGAAAAAGGCAGTTAAGTGTCAGAATTTTGGAAAGAGAATAACCTGGACCCCATTTCCGGTGTAGCTATTGAAACAAAGAAACTTCTCTGTGAATGAAGAACAAGGCCTATTAGTCAGGTAAGTGTTTAGACAAGACTGAAGGCACAAAGACTCACACATGAAAAATTATACACACAGAGACGCCATGGTCAAGTGGATATTTCAACAATGACAGTATAAAATACTGATTTTGAATGGAAAATACATTTGAGAACAAACATAAAATAATGTTAAATGCTTAATTAATGTTCGAGTTTAAACACCTGATCATATTTTTCTATCTATCCTATAAGAAGTCAACATTTTCCATTACTTCAGGATTACTTTAATCAAATGAAACTATATTATCCTGATCTGTATATATAGGGCTCATATGTCATGCATGGTTGGGGGTGGGGGGTTGTACAAAGGTTTGATTCCCGACAGCAGCAAAGCTATCTGTGGCCAGGAGTCAAAGACAGCAGCATTTGGCCACTCATAGAAACTGTTCTATGAGCGTAAAATGTCAGATAGGGATTTCCTCCAAGGGTGTTTGTCTGCCCCTGACATTTAACAAGTGACACTGCAGTGACCAGCAGTTCAGAAAGATGCGGTGGCAGAGCTGCTTATGTCTCACAGGATGTGCGTTAGCTCTCAGCCTCTATCATATCGTACAACTAGGCAGTTGTTGTTTCCTCCTCCAGTCCAAAGACATGTGTTATAGGCTGATTGGCATATCTAAATTGTCTGTAGTGTGTGAATGTTTGTGGGATTATACCCTGCAATGGGATGGTGCTAAAGAAGTCCTTCATTTCTTATTCCTATTTCTATATTTCTTTTTATTTGGTACTTTATGTGCAACCATGATGCTTGGAAAGATTTCATAGTATTGAAATGGTTTCTTTGTCATCACCTTCATGCCAGAAAAAGAATTATTTAAAATGCTTTATTGAATACAATAGTGGAGGATTTGTGACTATTAACTTGTTAGAGTAATGAAGATATATATCCATGTTAAAGCTTAAAAAAAAACAAAAAAAAACATGGTAGTAAACAGGGCTTGTTTTTACGTGAGTGTTAAGAGGCTGGAATGAATATCAGCACCTCCAAGTCAGAGACCATGGTTCTCTGCTGGAAAAGACTGGGATGCTCAATTCATGTGAGAGGAGAGACCTTGCTTCTGGTGGAGGAATTTAAGCATATATTCACAAGGGCTGGAAAAAGATAGTGTAAGATTGGGACATAACAGATTGTGTAAGTGTAAGTCACTGTACTGGTGGTGAAGCAGGAGCTCAGTTTTTTGGACAAAAGGATTCCCCCTGGTTGACTCCCACTTGAGCTGTATCAAGCACATCCCACTGAACCTGCTAGAGAGATTAGATTTCACAGTTGGCTCTGTAAAATCTGGGAATCCCCCAGGAGAAACTGGAATCTGTAGCCATAGCTAGTGAAGTCTGGGCTGACTTTTTCAGTTTGTTGCCATCATCAATGAATGATTTTTTTTTATTGTAGTCTCTTTATAAGAAAATGATACGTAGCACACTAGAGGCAAGAGCTAGTCGGATATTTAAGAGACACTTGATAATTGTTCCATTCAAATGTCTTTGACCCTCATCCTTCAAATGCTGTCTAATGACTAATTTACTTCCAAGTGCATGAAGTTCACTTCTTTCAAGACATCAAGCGCACTAAGCTGCAAAGTGAGCTTAAACCATTTTAAAGAAACTTTTACGACCCCTGTGGTTACATTTCAGGCAGATCAAATTTCCAGCGCAGGTTTAAATTCTTAAAATTAAACCCAGGCAACATTTAGATATGTTGTTTAAATCTTTATTTGTATATGTGGAGTGAAATGAGCTTAGAAGGACATCGCAAACACCTTAGATTGGAAGTCACTATTCATAGGACTATTCGTAGAAATATCAATATCTTCAAAGCCATTCATTTTCCCAAGCATGGAAATCAAAATCTTGGTCACTTTCTTTCTTTGTTCCATATTTGACTCTTTCTAAGGTCTTCTGATTAAGAACCAAATGCTAATTGAACTCAAGGTATACTTACTAAAAAAAAAAAAAAAAAAAAAAAGATCTGGAAATGTACTTTGAGAAGTTGTTGGTCTGGAGAAATCCTCCACTGTGAGATTATTTTTCCTGATTTACAGAACTGTTTTGCATCCAAGTGTCTCTAGTCTCCTCCAAATACATTGTAAATAACTAGAAAATAAGGAATAAGGTAACAAAAATAGCATAATATTTTCTGTTAAAGTTATTTGATGCATATATGAGAAATAATTACATTACACAACATGGATATATAGAAAAATTCCTATAAATCTATGAACAAAAATATCCCCATAAGGCTAGATACCCAAGAACCCACAGAGTGCAGTAACTGGGTAGATCAATGGAAGAAACTCACTAATCTGCTTTTCGTGTGTGTCTTGGCAAACCCCCAAAACAGGATCCTATGACTAATTTAACACCATAATAGTTTATCCAGAACCGGTGCTGGATTTCCAGTTTCAACTGCAACAAGAGATTCAAAATAGCAAAACAATAAATAAGAGCATGTAGGGCTTAAATGTTCAAGGTGGGACATCAATCAAGGGACATCGCATCCCTTCAAACACTCCACACCAGTGAGTATTAAATGATGAGGAAAGTTCAAAAGACAGCTACAACATCTTACCACTTGTGATAACATCTGTGAAGGAAATTGCTGAAGGATGAAGCGTTCTACAGGAAACCCTTTTCACAGCAGGGAAAATACTCCAGTGCACATGCAATTTGTTTGCTATGCGTCATTTGGTATGGCACAACATTGCAGAATTTCGTTGAAAATTTCTGAGTGTAAGATGATGAAGCAATTTTTCATGTTTCCGAGGGTTTGTTTACGAGTTAGAGCAGCTGTTCTCAGAGAGGAGTCCAGGGAATTACAATTACAGTCCAACCATTATCAAAGTTTATTATACACATTTACATAATACACATGAAATAAATTTGTATTGACTTTATTTTCAAAGTATAAAGGGTCACTGGTTACAGAAGGATTAGCGAATAGTATTAGACAATGGTATTAGGGTAATAATTAATAATATGTAGAGCTATCTTTATAAGTCATGTTTATTTAAAAAATAATAAATGGATGCATTTATATGAAACCCCTCTTTTTTCCCCTTGCAGAGTGCCAATGCTCTTAGTCATTTTAAGATGAAGTTATGGAAGTGTGTTGCCATCGTCTTGATGCTCTGCGGTGCTGCACTCTCCGTCTTCCTCTCTAGAATTCTGCTTTCCTCCAAAGCACATGTTCTTCTTCACTTTGAGCATTCATCTTCCTCATTAACATCATCAGCAGCATCAATGTCTTCAAACATCTCATCTGGGACTAGGGGAAAGTTTCGGAGGGTCAGATCAGCAAATGGGGACAACTCAGCCATCTCGGATTGTAAGCTACAGTCCTTTTATCTCTCAGTAATCTGGGATGTATGTAATATATTTCCTGGCTTAATGAAAAAGCCTTCATATAGCAATGAATCGATTTATTTCGAGGCACAGTGGCTGTATTAGAATGAAAAGCATTGTTCGCGATTCTTTAAAAAGCATACCCTACATTGGTCCAGTCAATACAATGATATAACAATGCAGTAATGCAATAATGCAAGAGGTCAAGAAGTCAGAAAGAAAGCATTGTTTAATCTGAATTCTTCTTATACAGAATATGAACTACAAATTGATTTTTTAAAAATTGTTTTGTATTTTCATATAAATAGTTTTGGAAACAGGAACTAACTCTAATGGATCTCTTGATCAATTGTTTAAACATACAATAAGGGAACATAGTAATTAATGCATAATGAAGCAAACAGACACAAGCACACACTTTCAGCAGAGATGAATTCATGAGAATCCAATTGACTACCGAGTCATCTGATTAGAGGAAGGATCAGAGAATTACTCGTGCTAAGCAGTTCAGCGAGGGCTCGGCGTACTCTTTGGCCACCTGTCCTTAAACACTAGTGCTTAGCACAACATTAAGGATAATGTATAAAGTGACCTGAAATGACATTAAGATTCTGAAATATTTGTTCCATACTATTAAAACTTCTTAATATACATTACCAGAGCCATAAGTACAATATCAGTATATCAAGAGGCTAGCAAGACATTTGTCCCTTTTCATCTTCTGACTCAGTGAACGAGCTGAATAATTAGTTAAATGTAACATAAGCTTCTCTTTTTTGCAATGCAATAGCTTTATGGAAATATTCGTGTTCAGGCTATACACATACTGTTTTTTAATGACAAACAGATGAATATTTTTTTGAATGATTTTCCATTCATACATGCAGTAAAAGCTTAGTAAAGAATTCTGGAGCCCTGGAAGAAAACTGCTCTGGGCCCCAAACTCGCTTTAAGTTTACATTGCGTTTTGGATATATTGGCCATATATTTTGACATACTACTGGAATTTTTGTGGCTGTGTGCCCCTGGAATGATTGTCTCCTTTCACCCCACAAGATCTGGATTGTATGCAGTTCAAACAAGCGCTTACTATAGTAAAGTGTTACCAGTTTAGGTGAAGCATGAATGGAACACATTAGTATTAGCATATCCTGTTACTATTAGCTTATGAACCTTTAACCCTCTTGTTCTGTTTGCTAGTTAGCAATGGTTGTGAGTTTGAGCCAGGTCTCCCATTCAGAATTTTTATAGAAATACAAATGTAAAATTAGTTAAAATACCCAAATAAGCTTTATTGTTCATCCCATATTAGGTACATTTACAATACATGTGAAAATAAATGTTCAAAACCACCCCACATACTTGAGGATGCTAGTGACCAACGGCACAGGTATAAATTCAAGAGATGAAGGTAGTTTTTCATACAGTATATAGTTATTGTAACCTTACTTACACTTGTTAGTGTTAGAACCTACCCCTCTAAAACAATTAAACCTGATTAGCGTGACCAGCTAAGTCCAGCCAAACGTCCCAGGCTGCGTTTCTTTTATTATTATTATTTCTAGCAGGGAAACATGGAATTTAATTTTGGAAGAAAAACTGTATAGTTATTCTGACCTGAGTAAAACATTGGAGCTCACTGCATCTCCTTCTTCTGTCCTATCTCCAGTCATACCCCTATTCCAGAGTTTCACGGAGGGTGAGTTGAAACAGGTCATCCGCACTCTGGTGCAGAGGAAAGCTCGAAGGGAAGCTAAACTGGGTAAAAGAACTAAGCGGGCCAAGAAGGGTACCAAGCCATGTTCACTGACAGACAAGGAGGTCACGGTAAGCCAACTGGGCTTGGGATACGTCAGCGACGAAGTTATCCTTTTCCGGTACTGCAGTGGCAAATGCGTGGCCAATCGCCGCAACTACGACCTGGCGCTGGCGAAGCTGAAAGGTCAACATTTGTTGACTAGAGAGAACGTGGACAGGGCTCGGCACAGCCCATGCTGCCGGCCCACGGCCTACGAAGAGATTACCTTCCTGGACAACCACAGCCACTACCACACCATCCACGAGGTTTCTGCACTGAAGTGTGCTTGTGTATGACATAAGGCAAATGAGGATTCTTCTTTTCAAGTAAAGGCATAAGAACTAGTTTGTAAGAAGTACAACAAAAATAATAACATGGGGAACATGTCATGACAGCTCTAGGGAAACTGAAATGGAAAGAGGCCAGGCTAAGAACACAGAGGCTGCAATTGAAATGAACAGTATAGCCTTATATTGCTGGTCTTAAAAAAAAAGAAGAAGCTGTTTTTATTTGCCTTTCTGGGATGAGGTTGTTTTTTTATTTATTTATATATAATTAGTCAGTCAGCAAATAAATTGCAAGAGTAATCAGGATTTTAAATAATCAATCATTTTCTTTTCCACTAAACTTCTCGAGCAATCAGAAGAATCTGCTCAGCCTGAAAAGTCCTACTCTATAACTCGAAAACGTACTAAAAATATACGCGTACTTGTTTCCCTTGCAAACAGGTCTAATCACACATCCCCCAGACCACACACTTAACAAGATTATGACACAAAAGCAGCAACAACTTGCGTGAAAAGATGAAATGAACATCAATACTGTAGACACTGGTAATGAAGTAGAGATAGAGATAAACATAGACAGATATACTATATAAAAAAAGAGCAGCTCCACTATTAATTTAACAATGCATAACATTTTGTCTTTTAAATATGCTACATTGCCATTAGAGAAAAAGAAAAAAAAAAAAACAGAAAAAGATTGAAATGGAGAAAGATTGAAGGCAAAATAAGAAAGGACAAAGTCTGCCGCATGAAAATTTGCAAAAGCCTGTATACCTCAAGACAAACTAATCCATCTGTTGGTGTTTCACAACATGTCATTTAATTGTTAGTAGTGAATGGTAATATGTTTTACTGTTAAAGTTCTGGCAGCCTGACCGGTTCACTTGATCAAAAAATGAAGAGAAAGTACATAAATTATTTATCAGTGGTCTGTTTAACTGGAACACAAACTTACATGAATGTACAGTGTCTATCTATCTATGAGAAATCAATAAGCATTTTCAAAGTTGCCATCTATGTTGTCATATCAGATTCAATTTTAGCGACCCAGGCCACAGTCAAGCTGTTTTTATCAGACTGATCTGATCAGTCTTCAGAGGAAATGTCCCTTGGGGGGAAACTATGACTCATCAACTTTTGCACGAACATTAATTCACATGCACTGCGCAGGTCATAACATAACACAAAATCTTCTTATCTTGTGAAATAGAACCATCTACTGCACATATATGGGATAAAGACCCAGCAGATGGTTAGAAATATTTCCTTCATACCCTATGCATGATTTGAGAAAACCTTGAGAAAATCTTCCTGATGCATAGATACAATATGGGATAAGACATAGGCACTATTGTAGAAAGAGTAAAGGTTTTAATAACCGATTCACACGTAGAATTAGATCTGATTGACGTATTTGACTGCAAAATCAGTCTAGGAGCAGGTGTCCTGTTAAGACTGTGACAGGAGGATTGTGCCTGAGATAGCCTCACCAAATCCATTCCATTTTTGTAAATCCTACAACAGACTACTCTAATCCACTTAGTGCCTTTCGTAGACACTCACACAAACACTGAATGCTGAAGTGGACAGAACAGTAGGACTTTACCGTACATTATTAAATCAATATTCTACATATGTAAAGGAGTTATTCATTAGTAATTAATATTCATTTGAGTAAAATGCATAGTTCCTTATATAGTAAAATCAATCAAACAATGCATTAGAACAGAGGTGTCCAGACGATCTTTTCCGGAAAGGATGCGAGTGCTCATTCTAAACAAGCACACCTTGAACAGTCTATTGAAAGCCAAGATAAACTGATTGAACAGGTGAAATCAGCTGCTTGATTGGAATGAAATCCTGCACCCACACCTGCTTTTCATTTGCGGATAAGATTGGACACCCCTGCTTTAGTATGACAAGAAATCTCTGTGCAGTCCCTTGAACTCCTATCCCTGGGTTTGTAATACAAAATAATTCCATCCAGAAATGTCACAACATCAGGCAGATCAAAAAGGAGCTCAGAGTACAAGTGCTTTTCACATATCTGCTCTGTTTTTAATGGAACATTTCAGATAATCAAAGAAAGAAAGAAAAAAAGAAAAAATATCCCGAGTCCAACTATTTAATTAGACGCTCAGCAGGCAAGGCATTGTGCTAAAAAAAAAAAAAAACCTCCAGGATATAACACTGATATTTATAGATTATTCCCAAACCTGTGCATTCAATAAAACAGACTTCAGGATGTTGGAGGATTTTGTGCATGCAGTTAAGCCACATAGCAGCATGATAAACTATAATATTATAATATTTGTATTGTTGTTGTTGTCGTTCACTGGATGTACCGATTGGAACACTACTTGTCTTTCTAAATTCCAAAATGTATGAATTAAACAGTTATTGTGAACGTATTATAAAAAGAAAGTAAAAATACACCGATACAGACACTTTGCCCGGGCTTTGTTGGACCCTGTCAACCAACGACAATAAACATTGATGCAATGCATCTGTATAAAGGTTTATCTATATTTATTACAGAGTAAGTTATGGTTTATTTATTTACATATCATCACAAACAAAACAGGAGCATTTATTTATTTGAATGTATTGGTGCCAAAGTCTCATGCATTATGTTCTTATCACAGTTTAATAAACTGTACAAGCTTTAAAACATGCCTGTTGTTGTTTTTTTATTATTGTGCCTTCTGTTGTCTAATATTATTTTCATATATATATGTACAAACATACAAGCACACATACACATTCTTTTTTAATGCTTAGTTTAAATATCATGTGCCATTCATTTCACACAGTATCCTGCAAATCTGCACACAAGAGCAATATATGCTTTACAATAGCAGTGTGAACATTTTCAAAAGGTAAAACCATTCATACTCTGACACTGTATACATCAATACACTAAGAAATGTTGGGTTGAACCTCTTGGGTCATTGAATTTGGTTAATTTCTCAGTCTTGGGTAGTTTTTGGGTAGTTTTGTGTAACCCACCTGTTGGGTTAAAGGCTGGGTCATCATCACTGAAAGTTGAATCATTGCAACCCTTCCCCAACCCTGACACCTTAGCCCAACTCCTTGGGTCATATCAACTCAGCACAGATTGTTTGTACTCACCTCAGGTGGAGATAGTGGTTTTTGAGGCAAGGAAAACAAATGACCACAGGTAAGTTAGTGTTCCTCACTATTTAGCGTTAAGGCTGCTGAAAACACCTGGCCGAGTTTGTGATATTTAGGCAGGGAGCTCTCGAAGGTGTATTCACTTTAAAACAGTAACTCAGCAAGTGATTATTCACATTACCTATCGCTACGGCTTCAAAAGTGAATATTATGTACTGCTTCCTCAGTGTTTGAGTTAATTCAATTCAATTCAATTCAATTTTATTTGTATAGCGCTTTTTACAATAGTCATTGTCTCAAAGCAGCTTTACAGGAATAAAAACACAGTACACACACAGCAAAAGTGAGAAATTATCCCAAACTGAGCAAGACACTGAGTGGCGACAATGGCAAGGAAAAACTCCCTAAGATGTTTAAGAGGAAGAAACCTTGAGAGGAACCAGACTCAGAAGGGAACCCATCCTCATCTGGGTAACAACAGACATTCTTAAAGAGACAATTATTGTTTTATATGTAATCTGTTTGGCTTTGAAAAGCCTTTGTCCCAGCAGTCTGGATTTGGAGTAGATGAGAGCTCCATCCAGAAGTAGGACCTCCGAGACCGATCATGCAGGTCCGGAGAGCAGAAAAATTTCAGGTTTGAAATACAACCACAAGTGAAATTATTACAAAAATAAGACAATGAAAGGAACAGCTAAACCAGCAGCCACCGGAATTCAGACTGTCTATTATACTTATAGTAGTTACACTATTAGCGGCATGTGTTTATGTTGGCTGTGAAATATGGATTGAGGTTATTATATATTTCTCTGGGTCTGCATCTTATCTGAGGCTCTGAGTTAGGGTTATCCAGCTGGATGCTGTCGCCAGTAGCGATGATTGATGCTAACCTAGACCCTAAACTGAGGTAATAACATTACTTTAGGATACAGCTCAGGGTAATATTATACATTCCCATTACCTTTTTGAGAGTTAACAATAACTTAGCATTACAGCTATTCACCATGATGTAATACAGAGAGTGGGTTAAAGTTAACTACATTTAGCAGGTGTTTGGGACAAGGAAAGCTGTAGTAATTAGCATTAGGAGGATGGGTTAGAGCTGTGTTTCTTCATGCACTTGTGTGTGTGTGTGTCTGTCTTATTATTTCTGTGTCTGTGTTATTATTTCAGACATCAGATATTTATCATATATATTAAATGTTTTATAAATATGTTAGCATTTTATAAATGTCTAAAGGATTTTTACACACCACCCTGGTTGGGAAACACTGGTGTAAGACATCAATAAGATTTCCTCATAGCTAATATATCTAATCTGTCTTCAAAGGAATTGTTCTTCAGGTGAAACTATGATTAATCAACTTTTGCACAATTATGAGCACATGCACTTACTCACACACTGCACAGGTCATAACAGAAACATATTTTGAATGTGCTTTTTTAATAATTGTTGATATGGTAAAGTTTTCTGAGAGGAGCATGGTGTTAAAGGAAACTAATCAAGATTGGGCTGGTACTGCACCACTACGTCATTTATTATTTCTCTATAACAGTAAGCCCAATTGTATATTATTCCTTACTTAATCCATGTAATCATGAGGAAAACAGGTCATCTTGTGTCTGCAAACATAACAGCACACCAAATAAACCAGAAAACCTGGACTAGAAAGAGTACACAGGTGATTCAAGAGTTCTATGGTACAAGATTGCTCAGGATTCCTTGGTATTGCCCATTTGTGCTCTCAGAAAAGTCTTTAAGCACCTTTGAAAGTTAAGTCAACTTACCTACCTCTTGAGTATTTATACTTTCTTTCATTATTTACACTTCTAAAGACTTTGAACATTTACTCCTTTGCCTTTAAAGGAGATTTATCGTAGCACTACTTTTCAAGTCTGCTGCATTCATCGGACACCTCATTACGTTGATTAAACGGAATGTTTTGATGTCTGAGTGACTTGCGAATGAAAACCCCCTAATCACTAACTTCACTTTTATGTCAGCATATCTGTGTAATTGTTTGAGTGTTTTTAAACACATACATTAGAGTTCCAGTGCCTCAAATTCAATTTGAAATTTGATTCACATTACAACATACCAGGCGCTCGGTGGCTTAGTGGTTAGCACGTTTACCTCAAGCCCCCAGGATCGGGGGCTTGATTCCCACCCTCCTTCAAGTCTATGTTTTTATTTACCAGCAAATCGACAAATGGCTAAAGAAGAGATAATTCATGGTGTTGGAATGGCCAAGTCAAAGGTCCAGACCTCAACCCCATTGAAATGCTGTGGCAGGATCTTAAGCTGTGCATAGACGAATACCCTCAAACATAAATGAACTGAAGCAATGTGGTAAATCTCTCCAAAACATTGAGAAAGTCTGATAAACTCTTAGAGAAAACATTTACTTCAAGTTATTGTTGCTAAAGGAGATTTAAGTAGATTCTACATGTTACTGGATTATAGTATATAGTATAGGTGTACTTATTTTTCCCAACCTGGTTTCTGATTTGTTGGTTTACTTTTGGGGTGAAGAAATGACTACATAATGAAATCTGATGTGTTTTTTGCTGAGGTTACTGGTTTGTTTATAGAACACAATTGTTCTTCAGGCCCTGATAACTAAAAACAAAAAAAATGTGAATGAGGGTGTACTTTCTATTTCCCATGACTGTTATCTAGCAGCAGCAGTATGATTTCACTCATAGATCTCCACAGTTATGGAACAGTCTTCCATTTGTGTTCGGGACTCAGACACAGTCTCAGTGTTTAAGTCTAGACTTAAAACGTATTTATTCACTCTAGCCTACCCTTACTAGACTTTCCAT
>JAFFST010002839.1:13180-24390 GCA_022414735.1 Noturus placidus | reverse complement strand
TAGGATTAAAAAAAATCAGTTAAATATATCATATAGGAGACAAACACAGTGATATTTGAGAAGTGAAACGAACTTTATACCATTTACAGGAAGTGTGCAATAATTGTTTGAACAAAATATATATATATATATATGTGTGTGTGTGTGTGTGTGTATATATATATGTATGTGTATATATATATATATATATATATGTATGTGTGTATATATGTGTATATATATATATATGTATATGTATATATATATATGTATATATGTGTGTGTATATGTATATATGTGTGTGTATATATATGTGTGTATATATATATATATTGCTATAAACAAAATGCTATAAAGAGCAGTAAACAGTAATAAATGAAACAAAGTCAGTATTTGGTGTGTCAACCCTTTTGTAGTGACCGTGCATTATAAAATTTAGTAGTCTCAGGTACAATTTGTGTAGTTTTATTAAAAATATATATATATTCAACTGGCTTGATCTGCTTATAAACATTTAAGATTTTTAATAGTATTTAATAACAAAATATAATTAGTGCCATTTTATATTTTATATATATATATATATATATGTGTGTGTGTGTGTGTGTGTGTGTGTGTGTGTGTGTGTGTGTGTGTGTGTGTGTCTCCAGAAGTACTGTGTCTGGTTCTGCAAGATGCTCAGTAAAACCAGTTATTTTTTGAAGTGCAGCTAATTACTCCAAAAGACAATTTGCTCAACTCTTAAATGTAAAACCTACAAGTAATATGTTATAATTAGCTTGAGGCTTAATTATGGTCTGCGGTTAACACCCCAGCAATGGAGCATGTAATTAATAGTAATGATGCCAAAACAGAAAATTTAAAAGCACAGTGCAGATCAACCTTTAAGTGATACTACTTGTAAAGTACATCTTATAAAGCCTGAACCTGCAAAGTTTGATGAATCAGGTGGTTTGATTCAAATCAATTGTATTTGTACAGCACAATGGCAGTGGCACAAAGCATCTTAGGAACTCCAGATGTCAGTTTAGATCAGTAATGAGCAAGGCAGAGACAGTGACCAAAAAACAACAACAACCTGAGGAAGAAACCATGAAAAGAACCAGATTCATAAGAAGAACCACAGACACCAGAGGAGTGCTATCATAAATCATTACTCTTTCACAGTTGTGAATGATACAGTTAAACAATACTTGGTGTGTTGAAAGGATGTTCATTATGAGCATTATAGTCTTTGTGTAAGTAAACTAAAAAATTGTACTGGAAATGCGGTGCAAAGAAATTCATCCCAAACACCGCTTCTCTAGTAAATTCTCTCATCAGTCTTTTCTATACTTTTTAACTGAATATCCATGTGAGTCACTAGATTTTTTGGGGGTAAAAACTGATAGGCCTGCATTGCTTGCTCAATCCAACTATCACCCTTGCTTCAACAATCACCTTTTTATTTTTATTTTTTTTTACAATCACTGGCTCCATGCCTCCAGGACTGGAATTGGCAAACCCTAACTGAGATAATAATAGGTTCTTGAATAGCCCTGGGCACAATTCTGTATTGTTCTTCTGTGCCTATGCCAACTCCCTTTTATGTTTGTGGCAAACTTAAATGACTCCTTTTAAATGCAAAATGACATTTCTAACAAAATTCCTTTGTTTGTTGTGCTTACACTGCTACCACATCACATTGTGTTTTCTCATTAGTAGCATTTTTATAGTGACATCAAAGATGAGCGTCCTCACATAACACTAATCCAGATTTAAGTCTGAATTGTTAAAAACCACTTCTTTAATTTTCTGTTCATAGAATTCCAAAAAATACAGAATTCACTCATCATTTATACTCTCCTTAATCTTAATAACCTTAACAAATACACTGTAAGACATTTCAAGTTGGTTAAACAGAGCAACAAATTTTTAACTTCTGCCTTAAAAATGTGAGTAAACTCAGCTTGGAGATAAACTCTGTTTAACCTCAAAAGTAGTCACAAGTAGTCAAGACAATGGATTACTTTAAGTGTAATTTTTGAAAACGTATAAACTTGAGTTGAATATCCAAAACTGGTCTTGATGATTGGAGTTAAAAAGAAGAAATAATGGGCTTAATGGGGCTATCATGTTTTACACAGTACTCTGATATACTAGAGAGTTGGACTCTCTTCCACTATGTGTATGTGTGTGGTCTGGAAATTCATGTACCTTTGTCACCTGGGGTTATATACGAGTTTGCATGGAAAGATATTCCTCTAAGGCATGAAACAGAAAATTTGGCTTCTCTCATAACAGATGACAAAGAAAGAAGGTTATTGTTCCTATACATATTACTGGTTTAGAGTGTTGGATTTTCCACAGTGCTTTGGCTGAGTATATTATTATACTACATAGAGAGAGTTGTATGGAGTACAGAGTATAGGCAGCATTTCTTCTACAAGAAAGTGTCTTTAGATGTCAGAATATATGTTTGGAAATGTTTTTTTTGTTTGATTTTCTTCAGTTAAGCAACTGGGCTTTCAAGGTTCTGTAAACCATTGCAAGGGTAGAGACTACTTGTTGAATGTGAAAAGAATGTGCAGAGGGTTAGTATAAAGCACACCGGCAGAGTTGGGGGATCGATACCTGCCAAGGCATTTCAATCTTCAGAACTGTAGCTCACTGTATGTTTTTTTGTTTTTAGGACCACTCTGTGTAAACTTTAGACTTTGTTTTGAATGAAAGTCTCAGGAGATCAGCAGTTTCTAATTTATTCAACATAGCACCAGCAAACATGCCTCAAAGTCACTGAGGTACATTTTTTCTGCCATTGCTGTTGTTTGACGTGAACATTAACTGAAGCTTTTTACCTTTGTTAGCATTATTAAGTGCATTGTACTGCTGCCACATGATTGGCTGAATGGATAATTGTATGAGGGAGCAGGTGTACAAGTGTCCATCATACAGTCTGATGACTCACTTGGGTCAAAAATATAAAATTCCATTTCTCTACAATTACAGTGGATTCAGGAAGTATTACGATATCTTTTACAGATTTAGTTTTTAGCCAAATAACCCATTATATTACATACCATTTTGCCTTTGCCTTCCTATGCAAATCACTTTTTTCTTTAGATCCCCCAATTTGATCCCCAACTACATTTCAATGGCTAGTTCTCCCTTATCGCACAACGGCTACCAACTCTGAGGCATGAAAACATGTAAGGCCAACCACTGCGTCTTTTTGATCACAGAGCAACTGAACCCACTCAGAGAAAAGTGCTGTCCGCTTTCGAAGACATGAGCTCACAGATTGACCCAAAAACATATTATGGCCTCTTTATTTCTGTAGTTTTTCTTATTGTTCCTAGCAGATCTACTCAAGCTAAGTCAAATAAGACAGGAAGCACTGGTTATGTTTTCTTCAGTCTCCCTATCATTAAAAGTACCTTCACACATACAGCAATTTTTTCGCTGCAAGTCACAATGCTTTTTGCCATTGCAGCCATCTATCTGCCGCAAAAGCCCAAGCGCCAGTTAGCTCAGCTTAGTTTATGGCCTTAGCACGTTTAAAACAAAATAATAATAATGAAACACACTCACTTTTTGTTGCAATTGAGCAAAATCCCAGTGTAGCTCCTATCTCAGTAAGTGAGCATCACCATCAGGGTGTCATTCATTATATTCACTCGATGGTTACCGGTAGCCAGACCACAGCTCTTTGGCCATGGCCTCTGTGATTCCTGGGTGAAGTTTCCAGCTCGGTGCTACATTAAGCATTAGTGAAGTAGAGCACTGATGTTGGATGAGGAGGCCAGGGGTGCCATTAGCATTCCAATTTATCCCAGACGTGATCAGTGGGGTTGAGGTCAGGGCTTTGTGCAGTCCACTCGAGTTCTTCCACTCCAACTTCATGGAGCTTGCATTCTGCACAGGAGCACTGTCATGCTGGAACAGGTTTGGGCCTGTTATGGCCATGAAGGGAAACTGTAATGCTACATCATCAAAAGACATCCTATACATTTGTGTGCTTCCAACTTTGAGGGAAGAGTTTCGAACAGTTTACATTAATTCATTTAGCAGACGCTTTTATCCAAAGCAATTTACAAATGAGAGATACAAGCAAAGTGATATCAAGCAGAGAACAATACAAGTAGTGCTACTATACAAGATCTATTAATTGAGTATTAGAAGAAGCAAAGTACGCAGAGTAGAGGTGTAAGTGCATTTTTATTTATTTATTTATTTATTTATTTATGAGTTGGTTAGGTGTTCATGGAAGAGGTGGGTCTTTAGCTGTTTCTTGAAGATGGTGAGTGAATCTGCAGTCCGGATTGAGGTTGGAAGTTCATTCCACCACTGAGGAACAGTTAGTGTGAAGGTTCTGGAAAGGGACCTTGTGCCACGCTGAGTAGGAACTACTAAACGTCGGTCGGTAATCGATCACAGATTGTGTGTGGGAACATAAGCCTTCAGCAGAGAGTTGAGGTAGGAGGGTGCTGTTCCACACAGGGTCTTGTACGTGAGCATCAAGGCCTTGAATTTGATGCGGGCAGCTACAGGAAGCCAGTGGAGGGAGATGAAGAGGGGTGTGACATGGGTTCTCTTCGGCTGGTTGAAGACAAGGCGTGCTGCAGTATTCTGAATCATCTGCAGAGGTCTGATAGAGCTGGCTGGGAGGCCCGAAAGTAGAGAGTTGCAGTAGTCCAGTTTTGAGATAACAAGAGCCTGGACTAGTATCTGTGTGGCCTGTTCAGTGAGGTATGGTCGGATTTTCTTGATGTTGAACGGGATGAATCTACAGGACCGTGCAGTTGTTGAGATGTGGTCTGTAAAGGTCAAGCTGTCATCAAGAGTCACCCCAAGGTTCCTGGCCGTCATGGTTGGCTTGAGTGTGGTTGTGCCGAGCTGTATAGTGAGGTTGTGGTTGATTGCGGGACAGGCTGGGATGACGAGAAGCTCAGATTTTGCTAGGTTGAGCTTAAGGTGGTGTTCCCTCATCCAGACTGAGATGTCTGACAGGCAAGCAGAGATGCGTGCAGAGACGGAGGGATCATCAGGCTGGAAGGACAAATAGAGCTGGGTGTCATCAGCATAGCAATGATATGAGAAGCCATGAGACTAAATCATCTGCCTTAAAGATGTCGTGTAGATAGTTTGGGGAAGAACCACAAATAGGTTTGATTGCCAGGTCTCTACAAACATTTGGACATATAGTGGCCATCTTAACCTCTATCGGCTAACTATATGCTTGAACAATCTAGTTGTTTGCTACAGCTAAATAAAAAGTAGCTGCAATGGGTAAGGCCTTAAGAAGACATTTTTTGTACCTTGGGTACATTTGTTGAAACAAATGTTCCATCTAGTGGAATTTAGAGCTGCTTTGTTTTTCCGGGGTTACTCTAGAGAGAACCCTACAACAGAGTGTTTCTCTATCATGAGTAGCTGCAAGTAGAACCCTTTTCTGGATGATAAGAACCTTTGAATAACCATTTTTATCTAAAAGTTTAAAACAGAGGGTTATCCTTTTAGGATCCTTTTCTGGATTATGGCTGTTTGTGTTTTTGTGCAGATAGTCAGCATGTGGTGTGGTGGGATCCTGCATCTCCCCTTATATAACACACTTATAACATGCTTTGACTCTGAGTGCTAGGTGCACAATATGCAGCTCTTTTTAATCTGTAGGTGTTATTCATTATACTTTTCAAAGAAAGTCTCTGAGGGAGCACATCACAGTTGTGCCAGCAAGTATGAGCTATGGTGTTTTTCATTATAATATTTGAATATGGCTGCCATCTTTATTTCTTCTACATACACATTTAACCACAGGGTGACTGTGTGTGGTGCTAGTAAAATTATATAAGAGCTTTACAGTGTAGTTTATTCTACTCAGTTTCCATAGTCTTTCCATATACTTGTTTGTTCCGTATTCTGAAAAGATTGTATTTCATCCATGTAAGGTAATTAACCAGACTAGTAAAAACCGATGTATGTGGTGCAGCAGGTGGTGGGATTCAGAATGAGGGGCATGTGCTCTAGTTAGAACATCGAGGTGCATTACATTGTTGTTGAAAGGTGTGAAAACGTATACTGAGCCCTATTGAAATGGAACATTTAAACTGTATATTGTTGTGCTGTATATTTTTATGCAGGGCTTTCTTGAGAAATATGGCTACCTCCATGAGCAGGATCACACACCCAGTGCAGACAAAGTCACATCAGCTGTCAGGTACTGATACCATTTCCCAAAATTCTAAATTATATGATTTCTGGTAACCCGAATTAAAAAATATTGACTGTGACACATTACAGTTAAAGTCAGTGTAACACTATAAATGTAACAGAAAACATTGGACCTTTTAAACCTTTAAATCTTTCAACCGATACACTCTCGATTTCGCTTTCCTTTACACTTAAAGTTTGTTATTTTGGCCCATCGAGATTAAATCTAATGACTGTTACTTATGCTGAACTAAAACCCTTAGTCACAGTCATTCAGCTCTCAAAAGAAACCATTATTTACATTCAACTCCACTTCATATGCTGTTGTGCAATCCAGTGGTCTCTTAACTTTTCCAAGGAAATTATCTTAAATATAATGATTTATTGCACATTTCTGATTACTCATGCATGTTTCTCAACGGCTTCTTCCTGAAACCAGTTCATTCTGTCCATTCTGTCCCAATTTAGGCAATTTCAGTGGTTGTCCCATCTGCCCATCACTGGTAGACTGGACAGTACCACGTTGTTGAAGATGGTATCACCACGCTGTGGGGTAAAAGACAGAGGTAGTAATGAAGCCTGGGCACGGCGAGTTAACTCTGTTTTTACAGGGCAAAGTCAACAGCAACTTCGCAAGAAACGCTACACTCGCCCAGGTCAGTATGGGTTTAGTTTTGCTTCTTAAATTAATTAAAGTGTCAAAAATTTGTCAGTCAAAAGCCAATACCAAAAAAATGCACAGTGAATAAAACCTGTACCTGTGAGCAGTACGTGTTCACCTTATACATTACTCTACATTGTTCAAATATAGCCTAAGGGTGCCTGTAAATTTTTGGGGTTGTAGCCAGACCTGTTTCAATGGAATGACCAGGTTAGACCCAATGACTTTCTTGAAGTGGAAGTCCAGGCTTAGGCAAAATACTAATCCACATCCATATCCACATAATGTGGCTACCTCTATCTGTGTATGGCCTGAGTAGAATCTTCATGGGAAATAAAAGGCACGCAACTAAGAAACATTTGTTTGTTGTGTACTAATCTACCAAAAAGTAGCATCTTATGATGTATTCTAACGTTTCAAATTCAATACTGTTGCCAATAACAGAGTGAAGAAATCCAATGTTAGGCCTACTAATAATAATATAATTAGCATAAAACCAAAAGTTTGTCCAGTGTTTGGTCGCCTGTTGGTTCAGTGCGGCTAGGGAATAGTTTGCTTCTCTGTTAGCTAGTTAAAAATGCTTGCTTCTGCACAACATTTCATTCTTTGGTAGTCCTCACTGGTGGACAGTGATTAAATTAATTTTCATATTTCCCAGACATGTTGTAGTAGATGTTTTCATTATTATTCAATAATAATAAGCCCCAGTAACACCCCTCGTTCTGACATCTTTATAGATTGTTTTGTGCAAAGATAACTCCAAAAATCCAAAAAGCATGGGCAAATATCTCACATTTGTTTCTGAACTATAAATGACCACATGTCGAGGAATGAAGCTCTTCTATCATCAAAGACAGTAAACTTTGTAGTATGGTAGCTATTACATATTAATATTTTGTTAGTGTTTTCCTTCAATTTATTGAGTTTGTATTTGACAGCCAACCTTTTCATTTTGTCTTTATTCCTACACCAACCCAAAGGGCCTTAAGGTCATGTCTGTAATGTGTGTTGCATGTTTAAGTCCAAATAAAATGCACTGCTTCCAGGGCAGGGTGTGCCTTTTTGTAAAAGCTGAGACCTAACATCATGGGGAGGAATAATTGCTAGCCGTGCACCTTGTGCAGACGTTCAGCAAGGAGGACAACACTCCCACACCTGCAGGGCCCACACACACACCCCACGCCACCACAGCTTACCTGTATCCTAAATCCCATAAAACTCCTAATCATTTCCCCCATCTTCCACATTACGAGCAGCATTCTTTTTAAAATACACTGTATAGCATGCTGAAAAAGATAAGAAAGAACACTTTGGACCGGAAAGTCAGTGTTTCAGTGGAAACTGGACACATCTGTTTGTGTGCTCACTAAAATCTTCCTCCGGAAAAGGTCCTTCTGTCACTCTAGGGATTTGTAATAGACAAGGAATGCAGCAACAGCAGGTTTTGTGTCACTTCCTGATGCAAACTATCTGTTTTCACTTTAAACCTAACTAGCTCATTTGGCACAGATTTGGGCCAAACAAGCAAATTTTAGACAGTTGTAATGTTTATATCTTCATAATAGGAATAAATGACATAGAGTGCATAATATTTGCTTTCTCTTTGGTTGCTAGGTGGCAACTACACCTCTATTTTACAATTGCTCTACAAAACAGAATTTCTATTTCTAACATATTTATTTAGCTGTGTTTTTGTATTAAAAAGCAGTTACAACATGGGATAAATTTTACAGTTCAGTCTACACCAGTTGTTTATTTGTTTTTTATCAGGAAGCTCAAACTCTGAGCAGTAATGTTCAATGGGAGTCAAGAAAAACAAGACCTAAAAAAGGAAATATTTACCGTTCACAAAGCTAACACTATTAATGGATGCCTTTACCAACAGTGACAGTATCCTTTAATTCCTAATGCAGTGACGAAAACCCAAAGCAGGACCTAAAAGTCTTCAGAAAAAGGAAGGATAACATTTATGCATTTATACCACATTCAGAAA
Organism: Noturus placidus; assembly: GCA_022414735.1. Lineage (NCBI taxonomy): Eukaryota > Metazoa > Chordata > Actinopteri > Siluriformes > Ictaluridae > Noturus > Noturus placidus. The sequence goes on along the minus strand of JAFFST010002839.1, from coordinate 15,568 downwards.
TATTTTTTTCACTATTAACATACACTGCCAGTCAAAGGGCGCACGGTGGCTTAGTGGTTAGCACGTTCGCCTCACACCTCCAGGGTCCAGGGTTCGAGTCCCGCCAGGGTCATGTGTGTGCGGAGTTTGCATGTTCTCCCCGTGCGTCAGGGGTTTCCTCCGGGTACTCCGGTTTCCTCCCCCAGTCCAAAGACATGCATGGTAGGTTGATTGGCGTGTCTGAAGTGTCCGTGTTTGTGGCGTGTTTATTTGTTCGAGGCTGTCAGACTATCAGAGGGAAACCCTCTGAGGTTAAAGTCACGCCGTTAGGAATAATGAACTTGAACTCAGAAATGTGAATGTAATAACTTTGACTTCACCAATGAACGCTTCAAACTGAAGTATAATCATTTTATAAAAAGCATTCATTCTGTCTATTACTTAAAATTTAGATTGACGGTTTCACTGGCCAATCAGAATGGCCTGACTCTCGCCAGACACGCCTACTACGCTCAGACGCATGCAGATGGCGTGTTTATTTGTTCGAGGCTGTCAGACTATCAGAGGGAAACCCTCTGGGGTTAAAGTCACGCCGTTAGGAATAATGAACTTGAACTCAGAAATGTGAATGTAATAACTTTGACTTCACCAATGAACGCTTCAAACTGAAGTATAATCATTTTATAAAAAGCATTCATTCTGTCTATTACTTAAAATCTTACAGGTAAAAATAAACACAGAACCCATAGAAATTTTTTGGCTAACTGTAAACACACTATTCTTAAGACCAGGGGCTCTGAAAAACTTTTTGCTCACATACTTTCAACTCTAATAAATAAACAAATAAATAAATAGGGCCATGTGTGTGCGGAGTTTGCATGTTCTCCCCTTGTGTCGGGGGTTTCCTCTGGGTACTCCGGTTTCCTCCCCCAGTCCAAAGACATGCATGGTAGGCTGATTGGCGTGTCTAAAGTGTCCGTAGTGTATGAATGGGTGTGAGTGTGTATGTGATTGTGCCCTGCGATGGACTGGCACCCTGTCCAGGGTGTACCCCGCCTTGTGCCCGATGCCTCCTGGGATAGGCTCCAGGTTCCCCGTGACCCTGAAAAGGAGTAAGCGGTTGAAGATGGATGGATGGATGGATGCCAGTCAAAGGTTTTTTGAACCCTTACAGATTTTTATAGTATTACTATATTACTATTGCCACAGACCAAACAAAATAGAACAGAATAGCAGTTTAAATAAGAATGCCTACATTTCTGGAACATATTAACTGAGATAATAATAATGAGACTCTAATGAATGCTTTATTAAAGGCAGACATACCCAGCGGGTAAAACCGTTAAGCTTATAGATTAAACACAGTAGACAGTCATAGACAGTGCTAGTATTAGTAATGTAGAATAAAAATATATATTTAAAATTAAATATATAGCCTGTTACAAATGCCTAATCGCAGTGAGAAAGATTTGGACTTTTTCCTTCTATCTAGATTACTTTAAATAAATTATATATATATATATATATATATATATATATATATATATATTCAATTCACTATGCATGTAAAAAAACATTTTTTGATTCACTTACATTCCATTGTTTGTTTGTTTTTAGACCAATATTAGTGAGGGTTGTCATTAAAAACAAGTCCAAAGTGCTATGTATTTTGTGAACACAGAGAAATTGGTGAGTGTGAAGCACTGAACCGATAGCACAGAGAAACTGTGTTTGCTGAGCACTGAGACACACACTTCCTTTCTCCAAGGTTCTATACGTCGCTCGCAAATCAATGCGTAATTCAAGGCACCTTGAGTTCATTTTTAATGACTGCGCTTGCATGTTCAGTTTGGCTGCACTCGCTCTCTATTTAACATACTGTATAAATGCCATAACATCTTAACCATAAAACTCAGCACACAGCAGTAACAAACAGAGTTAAATAAAATGTTCCATAACTCTCCTGATTGCTTAATACTAAGAAGGTCATTTAGGCATCAGTATCGGTATCAACAAGTACTAAATAACATAGTCATACTTGTACCCGTTCTGAAAAAAATAGTGATTCATGCCAATTCAAGACTTTTGAATGGAAATATCATTTCTTTGACCAGTTTAATACTTTGTCAAAATTAAAATATCTGTATGAAACAAACTGTAACATGAAGTGAGATGTAGGATACAAGTACGTAAACTGTTTTTATTTAGGCAAATCCAAGAATCATAATCAGAACCCAGGGCAAAATTCAAAACACATGTAGGCAAAGTTGAACTAATATCATCAAAGATATGCAAAATGAGGGGAAACAGGTTTAAACCAAAAAAGTACAACGAAACAAAGAACTTGGGAAACTTCAGACTCTTTCCTAGGCTTCTTCTTGCAAATATCATGTTAGACAAGGACCCAGT
>JAFFST010002838.1:7352-17748 GCA_022414735.1 Noturus placidus | reverse complement strand
AGAGAGAGAGAGAGGGAGTGAGTGAGAGAGAGAGAGAGGTAGAGAGAGGGGGGAGAGAGAGAGGGAGTGAGAGTGAGAGAGAGAGGGGGGGGGAGTGAGAGAGAGAGAGAGAGAGAGTGCCAGAGAAGCGGAGACGCAGCGGGACGCAGACTTGGCCAAGCTTCAAACAAAGGCACTTTGTGGGGGGGGAACAAAGCAACAAAAAAGAAATCCCTTGTTACCTAAAGACATGGACATGGAGATGGTAGACAACGCGCCCTAAAATGTCAGATTTAAATAGGGATACCGCGAAGCGAGCGAGAGCGGCTTCCCCTCCCCTCCTCCCTCATCTTTTACCCTAAACCGGTGATCTCGTCTCAGGTGCTCCGTCCTTCTTGACGCAGTCTGTCTGAACTCGGGGAGCGAAATGAAGAAGTTTAATATCCGGAAGGTGCTGGACGGCTTGACGGCATCTCCCTCGACGTCGCCGCACGCAGGGGCCAAAGAGAACGACTTCCTCCTCCCGGAGACCCTCCAGTCCGAGCACTTCCAGCTCTGCAAGGTGGGCAAGCCAAAACCGCACCGGATTTCCCGTGCATGAGTGCAGTGTACCAACAGGCCAGCTGCTGATGCCAAGCCAGATGTGGTGTCGCGGATTTCCATGTTTCCACTGAATTGAGTAAAGCGTCAGTGCTGCTGTCGAGCGCGTGAAACCTGGACAGCCGATATAATGTAATGTGTATATATAAAGCAGCTTCTCATCCTTCATGTCCACCCGAGGGACTCCAGTTCTCTACAGTATGATCGACAGGCAGGCGCACTGTGGACACTGAACCGAGCTGGCCCGAAGTGCCGTTTTTACGCACGGTCCATATTAAGCTGTGGCTTTCAAGGCTTGGTTCAGTGTTTATTGTGTGCGCGCGCCGTTGCGTAAAAATGTTTTTTTTTTTCTTTTCTTCTCATCACAGAAAATCTGTTTACGCACTACGGGCCGTTTTGTGCATATACGGAAGGCGTCTTTGCGATTTGCGTCATGCATTTGATGTGCTGCGTTATATGCGTGCTTTGTTTTGAGAGAGAGAGAGAGAGAGAGAGAGAATGAATGAATAAATAGTGCTTGTTGGAGTGGAGTGTATACAGTGCGTGGTGGTGAGGTGTACAAATAACACCAACCTGGCCTAATCTGGTATGTGCGGATTATGTCAGTCGGTCAGTAAAATTGATTTCTGCACCCCTGAATAATTCTCTCTCTCTCTCTCTCTCTCTCTCTCTCTCTCTCTCTCTCTCATACACGCAACTGAAAGACCTGTGCTGCGCCAGAGCTGCTACAGTCATAAAAAAATAGGTTCTTCTATGGTTCTTCACAGCACCATAGGTTGTGCAAAGAACCTTCTTATTGTCAGCCATTTTCCATTGCTGTAGTGTTTTTATTATAGGTTCTTCAGACCAGTGTGTTGGTTCTTCAAGGTATCATCTCATCACACGTTGAAGTGAACCCTATAGGTTTCTTTAAGAGACTGGGGGAAAAAAAAAGGTTCTTCTGGCAGCCACCACACTTAAGAACCTTACTTTGGTTCTTTAGCACTAACTAAGGTGTTGTTTCTTGAGAACTCGTGATATCATGGTTCCTTGTTCTGTGAAGAACCGGTTCTGGTTTCTTTAACGCGCCATGGTTCTCTGAAGAACTTGAGAGTAAAAAGTTATTTGCGTAAAATTAAATGGGTTCTCCTATCATATCACATCAGGTTGGTGAACCGTTTTTGGTTGTAATAGGAACCTTTTCATTTTCTTATTTTTTTTAAAGATGCTTAAGTAGATACGTTGTCTGTTGACTCCACAATAGCTATACAGCCCTAATGTTCATTAAGGGAAATTATGCATGACGTTCGTCAACTGTTTTGTCACGAGTGTGGAGCTTGTGGCTCAGTGCCTTCAGCTTGCAGCACTCCAGCAATGGAACAGCGCAGCGGACAGAACATAGGAACCACTTATGTAACACGCTTAGGCCTCCACTCTCTCATTAGAGAGAGAGAGAGGCAGAGAAAGAGGTGACAGCTGGAGAGATAGTGTTCCAGAATTGACCAACACCAACAAAGGCTTTAAAAATATAGCATTATATTCTGACTCATTGACTCGTTCTTAAATGTGTGTGTGTGTGTGTGTTAAATGTTAACATCTCTGATTTTTCCTTATCAGACTGTCCGCCATGGATTTCCCTATCAGCCATCTTCCATGGCCTTCGACGCAGTCCAGAAAATACTTGCCATCGGGACTCAGAGTGGAGCATTACGGTTGTATCCTTTATTGAGAGCGTGTCTTGTGTACTTGCGTGTGTGTTCCTTTTCAGACAGACCACAAGAAATCACCTGTAAGTACCTTTATTTGTTTTTTTGTTTTTTTTAAACCTCTGAGATTTGTCCATTTGTGTACACTACTCATCGTATTGACTTTCAGACTGCATGGGATGTGAGTGACTTGAAAGTTCATGCTGAAGTGGGAAAAACTCTGGTAATTATTCAATCTCTTATTTCTATACATCTGCCAGAGACACGGTTTTGGCATGAATGCAGATGGAAACTGTTCTGTTCTAGTGATCTGAGCAGCGTTTCTCGATGAATCGGACTAGTATCCGTTTGAAAATCAGACTCGGGAAGACGTGGAATCTAATTTTTTATAACATTTTTTAAGAACAATCTGCCATTTGGTTTCAATTCATTCACGGCGAATGCAGGCGAGGCAGCTGACAAGTGAATTTCACAACTGAAAAGATTTCCGTTTCTCTCTTCACCGTATTCAGTCGTGTTAGATGAAGCCGCTGTCAGTCAGATTTTGCAGATCAGCTTTGTTTGATTCCTTCCTCTTTTATTTGCTGGCGGAGATTTTGACTCCAGAGAATTTGCCGTGTTTAAAAACGATGCCTGTTGAGGGTCGTGTTGTCACTAAGCCCTACGTGGTGATCAGGATTTAAGTAGATAAACATTGAAGCATCTATAGAAGATGAAAAACAGAGGAGGAGATGCTAAATTTGGGTTCAAAGAGTTCCTTGACACCCACCCTCCCTTAATGCTTGTTGACTTATCAGAGAAAGTACTAAAGGAATCTCTAAGTTACCTTGGTTATGGTTTGGCTATACTTTTTTTTTTTTAATATATATATATTTACATATAGTTAAACCATTTTCCCACTACATAGATCTGTATGTTATGTGGTTCTTCTCTGTTGCTATGGCTTTGTTATGCAGTCTGTAGTTTGTATTCTTTATTCTCAGTCTTCTAGTTGTGTTCTACCGTGTCAGTATTTTGTCTGTCTCAGCTTTTTTTTTCTTGCCCATGAGGATGATGGGAAGTGGCAGATCAAGAGGCCACAGCAGCAAAGCTGTCCAGAAGATTACCGCAGAAAAAGAATAAAGAGACGTGTAGAGTTTCATGGCCTTGGGCTACTGCGCTGTGAGCCCCAAAAAAATCAGGCTGTTTGCTGTTTTCTTCCTAAAGCAGGGGAACATGCTCAGTAGTGGGTCATCCACACACACACACACACACACACACACACACATATATATAAATTTTATTTGTATAGTGCTTCTAACAATGGACGTTGTCTCAAAGCGGCTTTATAGAAATATAAACACAGGATACAGATTTTAAATGTGTGAATTTATCCCAATTGAGCAAGCCGGTGGTGACAGTGGCAAGAATAAACTCCTTAAGAAGATATGAGGAAGAAACCTTCAGAGGAACCAGATTCAGAAGGGAACCCATCCTCATCTGGGTAACAACGGATAGTGTGAAAGTAAAGGAAAGATCATTATGGTTTGTACATGAAGTCTTTGTTGAACTAGTCCACGATATATATATATATATATATATATATATATATATATATATATATATATATATCTCAGCCATTCAGCGAATAATAATCTTCATAAAGTGTTCAGATACAACTCCTTACATTGTAAATTCCTTGAAATGACCTCTTTTGAGTGACCAATTGTTGGGCAGCTGTGGATTAGGTGGTAGAGCGGGTTGTAGACTAATCGTAGGATTGTCAGTTCAATTCCCAGCCCGCATGACTCCACATACCGAAGTGTCCTTGGGCAAGACACTGAAACCAAGTTGCTCCCGATGGCAAGTTAGCGCCTTGGTGTGTGAGTGTTTGTGAATGGATGAATGAGACACAGTTTCAAGTGCTTTGGATAAAAGTGCTATATAATTCCAGACCATTTACCAATTATTTAAAAAAAAAAAAAAATAATAATAATAATCCATATTTCACAGATATTGGCCAGTGTTCCATTGATTTTCTTGCTTTTGTACATATTATGCAATCTTCAGGCAGTGCACCAGTTAGCGCCCATATAGTTATTATCGCACCTATTAATCTACAATGAGAACAAGTGCAAATAGAGGCCCATTAGGGAAGGAATCACGCTGCACCCAACCCACCCCCTTGCTCACTCTGTGAATACTTTCTGAGGAGGAGGAACATCAAACAGGACAGATAACAAGAGATACCTAGGTTTTTACGTCAAATTGGTCTAGCTTAAAACTACTACTCAACCACCAGGATCTTGATTTATAGCAAAGGAGTGCACACACAGTGCACTATGCGAACGGGACTGGTTTTCTAAATGTAGTACCGATTTGGACGGGATTAACGTCTCAGTGTTTATTGCAGAGGTGGGAGTGTCTGTTTTTTTTTAGCTGCATCTGGGCGTTGCACAAGATCACATTCTCTACATGCGTTCTGTGCGTAAAAAAAGTTCAGTGCGTACCATTTCTTAATTTATCAATTTAATTTGAATTGATTAAAAATGAGTTATTAGTAAATAAACTTCATGTGATTTTGTAGAACTGGCTGCTTATAATCAATTCACTGAAATAAAGACTTGATTACTTTTATATACAGAGTGCAGAAATCACCTCACACTGATATTGCAGTGTCCAGTCTGAACAATTTACACGATTTGGCTCTTCTTAAAACACAAAAAAGTACATCCAAACTGAATTGCATGAAAAATTTCACGTACAGTAAGATCTTCTACGTTGGTTCACGTTGGCCAAACACGCAAAGAAAAACACTGAGTCATAAAAATGATTAACTGCAATCACTGACTGGATTAGATTTTTCTCAGAGGATCACCGAGTTAGCCTCAAAACAGGATGTAATTTGTGCTGCAATTTTTTTTTACAGAGGTTGTGTGAGAAAAACACAGACTTGGCAGATTCGGACGGGATTAAAATCGTGAAGTACATCTGTGAAACGCGAATTTCTCCAAAGTTCCCCTGGAAAACTAGTCCCGTCCAAATAGTGCTTACGATGAACAGAACGATTTCTATTGTAAAATACACCAATCAGCCATAACATTAAACCCACCTGCCTAATATTGGCCTCTGACTCCACATGACCTCTGAAGCTATGCTGTGTTATCTGGCACCAAGACCTGGTGGTCGTGTAAGTTGTGAGGCAGGGATGGATGTGACTTGTTTTGGGGTTTTTTGCAAACAAAGGCAAAGAGTAAACGTAAAACAGCAGGTCTATGATGTACAGAACCATTTCTGTTCTAAATTCTAAAATAGTCTGCAAAGATTTGGAGACGGAGAGGAGGATTTATATATCGATGGATGGATAATGTCCTAACATCAGAAATGCCTGCACACCATGGTGTCTATGTGTGTTTTGGGTTTTTTTATATAAAAGATGTAGCTCAGATAGAAATTTAGCTGAAACCTGGGAAGGCTTGTGTTACACCAGAAAAAATCTCGAAAACCATTCCGAATAAACTGCTAGACTCGGCGTTGCGGCGATGCCGTTATTATCGTCATCTTAATCCACCATAATCTATGCTCACAAGCTGCCGCTGGTGCTTCCTGTCCCCAAAGTGACGCAGTTTTTAGGTGGCCATATTGAGATTATGGGAGAGTAGGATAAAGAGAGGAAATTCTCATTTCTTGGAAATGGTGAAATCCTTTCCAAATTTGGCCTTTTGTCTCAACATGACAGCATGCGAATACTCTTAAAAAAGACTCTTAAATATTCTAACGTTTAAGATGTACAGGACCTCACTGTGCAGTTTCGAGGTGCCGTGCTGTTTTCTATACTTAAGCTCGGGAAGATTTAAAATGTTGACAACGTAGTTATGGCTACACATGGTAAACAAATGTGAACCTTTTTTTTTTTTTAATGTTTTCTGGTTCTTTTAATAACCGTATTAAATATTCGCTTGTTGTCATTCGTGGATACAGTAAATTCGAAAGTGTGAGGATTTGCGTTGTAAAAATGCTTAAAACGTGTATTGTCTTGTGCTAGTTGTCCTTTTGCGAAATGTATTGTTTTGTACAGAGGAGAGAAAATAGCACATTTGTAAATCTATTGGTCAGATTCTCTCACATTTAAAATTTTTTTTAAAAATGAACAATTTTCGCTGATGTACTACCACAAGCAAAATGGTGGCACTATAAACAGTCCTCTTGGTTATTTTCGATGGATTCGGTACCACATGAAAGCAAGAAAAGGCCAGAGATTGTGTCTGCCTTCATGGAGTGGTGTCTGTTGCATTTAGTGTTTGATATCTAGCATTGATCTGTTTTCTCGACTTGGCCCCACCACTTAGATAAACAGTACGGTTGTCTGTAACGTTTCCCCGCTGATTTGCTGTACACTCATTGTGACATCCCAACTGGAATTTATTTTCAGATAACCACTCATATTGTATTCCGAGTGACTCCTCGTGTCATGTGATCGGTCAGGTGATTTCTAAAATTGCCATTATGCACCGTGCCTCGACTTGAATGAATGATTGCCGGAGAACAGTCTCCATCTCCCAGTGCCTTTTGAAACGTATCGTTTTAATGTCTTGATGTGATTCAGAACTGTGTACGATAATGAACAGAGCTTACTTACTGTACGTGTAATCCATGAGTGAGAGCCTCATGATGTTTACATGATGACGACGTGCATGACACGTGGGTTGAGAAATAGCTCAGGAAAGATAACACCTTCCTTTCTGCCCTAATAACACAACAGCATCTGTCATAGGCATGTGTGTGTGTGTTTGTGGGAATGTGTAGTAGAGCACAACAGAGCAGAGCTCCTCCAATCACGGCTCTACAGTAATACCAAGAAAGTCAGTGCAACAAACCAGACATTCCCATTGGCGAAAGACTGCTGTGCAAACCCAGCTCTCATTCTCTCAGTCATTTACTGTTGGCCATTTCATTTCGTATGCCTTCATAAACCATCTCTGGAAGTCATGCCTGCTCTGACATGATGGTGCTAGTACCAAATTATCCTCACACCCCATGTCAGTGTTGAAATGATGTTCCCGTTGCCGTTTCTACAGCTACGTTCACAAACCCGCATGTGTTCCCTTTGATTCCAATCAGCCTCCACTTTTCTCCTTCTTTTTCATGCTTACCTCTTATTTAAAAGAAAATGTAGGATTTTAATTGTGACGTTCCTCTTACAAATGCAAATGTAAGGGAAAGATCACCCGAAACGTATTTGGCCTGTGAGGTTTGGTGTGTTAGCTTTTGCTCTCAAGCTACAGTATAAATGCTATACTATAGCTCATAGCTATGAGGTAGGAATCATCCATTGCACATTGAGTGCGAAACTAAAGAACCAGTTGTGAGACAGCAAGCGTGTTGTGAATGAGACCTGTTTGTTTCATGTTTTGATATGATATGCCACCGAGCATAGATGCTGGTTCACCTGAAATGCAGATGTTTCTTTTGTGTAAACTAATAAAGCCAGGCTTTGTGTAGTGTTTGTGCTGCTTACTCATGGAGGCCTTTTCACTGTGACACGGACATGAAAAAAAGTGGGCGTGCACACAAACACACACACACACACTTGAACCTGGTTGTCATAGAAATGTGACGTGTGTGATGTGTTTGGAGAGGCTGTTAAATAATTTACAGTACAATTACCAAATCCCTGAACCCGTCCTGACTTTTGAAGTCTATTGAAGCTACTGTATGTTGAACGCTGACTGCTTGAGGTTCAGTGAGAGGGGAACATGGGATTCACCACCATGTCACAAAACTTAATGCTTTGAAACTTTGAAAGAGATTTAATATGGACTTTCTCATTCAGAAAGCCTAGCTGTTTTTTTGAGCCAAATCATCTGGCTTCAATATTTAAATATTCCTTTGTAATCTTGATTCACGAGTCAGCTCTGTAGAATTAGGATTTGTTGACAAATAAAAAGCTCTCTGAACTTTTGGACCCTGTTGCAAATTCCCATGACCCAGCGAACAATTGGGTAATGGACGAGGACAATAGAAGCGTGGAACGTCACTCCTTTTACCACGCTTCTGGTGTGTCTATAAATGTCCCTCTGCTTTGTTTGACTCCCAAACTGATACATTTGCGTAACGTATATACCCGACACACTGCAAACCCTCTCTCGTCCTGTGTGTTCTTCTTTTGCACCAGTAGTTATTTTTAAATGATTATTATTATTCCTGTTTCTCTTTGCTGTGCAGTAAGCAGGGTGCTGTGTGAATTATGGGATGTGGTTGCTAGGCAAGTCAGGAACATTGTGTCTTGCTTTTCATGAAAAGCTCAGGAATAATTAATGCCTGCGAGGTCACCTGGCCGTTCGGTAATTGCAGACAGCGCTATGCATTATCAGTTTAGACACACTCATGGAATATACGGATATACACAGTAGGACCGGGCGATGCAGAGAAAATATCACACAAATATTAATACTTGATTTTACAACCAACTATGGTAAGAAATATTGCATTTTTGTTTTATTTAACATGTTCAAAAGTGCACAATAAGGCACAACTCTTATCTGGTTTGACATCGAGAATATATCATGAATTCGCCAATGGATTTCTTCGTAAATCGATCCCATGAGTGTCGTTCATTTACACGAGAAATTTGCTGTGCGTGAAAATCCTGCAATTTCTGAAAAATTTGATATCCTTAAATGCATGTAAATTTACATGCAAGAGGACTAACTCATGTAAACTTCGACTGATTGGCTCCTCCTAATCGTATAAATCAGGACAAGTTACTGCACCTTTGTACTGTGTGTGTGTTTGTGTGTGTAAAATATATTAATAAGAATCCCATGTTGTTTATTTTATACTGTCCTGAAGAAGCCATTTCACATAGCAGATGACTACATATAGTCCACAAGAAAAGATTATAGCTGAATTTATAAAAATACCCCATACAAAAGTTTACACACACTTGATTATTAATACTGTGTCATTATCTGGAAGGTCAATGACTGTGTTTATGTTTTGTGACAGTTCTTCATGAGTCCCTTGTTTGTCCTGAGCAGTTAAACTGGCCACTGTTCTTCAGAAAAATCCTCCAGGTCTTGCACATTGTTTACTTTTCCATCATCTTCTGTGTATTTGAGCCGTTTCCAGGAGTGTCTATATGATGTAGAGATCCATCTTTTCACACTAAGGACGACTGAGGGACTCATACACAACTATTACATAAGGTGCAAACATTCACCGATGCTCAAGAAGGCAACACGAAACATTAAGAGCAGGGGATGTAAACTTTTGAACATGATGATGATCAGTGTAAATTGTTATTTTGCTTAAAGATCTATTTTTTTTTATTTAGTACTGCCTTTCATACGTTAAATAAGATAGTTACATGTCTCCCAGAAGACAAAATATAAAACTATTTACACAGATCCTTCTTTTCGTCACTTCACAGCTGTGAGCTTTGCGTTTTATGGAGTTTTTTTGGCGTCGCCAAATACAAATCTGCTCTGCCGTGCACGTGCCTTATAATTCAACATGCAAACGCACCACAGGAGTGCTTAAATAACTGGTAAATACGGAAGAAATTCGGCGTTCGGTTCGGCTCACGTGAACGTTTACACGCAGCTAATGCTAAAAGATTGATAAACGAAGCCCATCGTTTCCAGAACAGATCATTCGAACACAAACAATCACAACGTTCATATTGCCCAGCCCTTAATACACAACAGTTAAACACCTTGAACACCTTGGACACATGCATGCTGCAACACATTCTCCTTTCCGTACGCAGACACACAAACACAGGTTCACACATCATTACACTAACGAGGCTGGCTGACCTGTCCGATTTGGCTGTCACTCAGCTAATCTCCCTCTCTATCAAAGAGTGCCTTGGACTCATCGATCTGTTTCATCACTGCTTCAGAGAGGCTTCCAGGCCCAGAGCCTCTTCCAACCTATTCCCCTTGCTAATCCCCCCTAAGACCTGCTTATTAATACAAACACAAACTCTGCTGATGTCCTGAAGTGTTTGCTTAAATGGTGGTCTATAGGCAGATGTTAGAGTATATGCTACCATTATTTAGTTACACACTTCACATGTACAGTGGTGTGAAAAAGTGTTTGCCCCCTTCCTCATTTCCTGTTCCTTTGCATGTTTGTCACACTTAAGT